>PVKU01009732.1:0-58944 GCA_004027475.1 Anoura caudifer
AAGAAAGAAAGAAAGAAAGAAAGAAAGAAAGAAAGAAAGAAAGAAAGAAAGAAAGAAAGAAAGAAAATTTAATTCTTTCTTCGTTGCTGAAAATCAAACTGCACCCTGTCAGGACAGAAATTCTGAACTCACGAGAAAACAAGCAGTCCCCTCCCCCTCCAGATGTATATTTGTGTAAGGGAGATACAAAGAAATGGAGAGGATATAAATTTAAAAAATAGGAGAGGAAATTAACATTAATATCATAATTATTTTTAAAAATCCATTACACATTTAAAACCACATCCAGTTAAGGTTTGGTGTTGTTCACAAAAATAGTGTATTTAATGCATGTTATACATAGTGTTTACACAGTTATATGCCCAGTGTGCTATGTGCTCATATAAATGTGGGAGAGGAATTAATGCAGCCTGAGTAATATCTTCATATCTTCATGCCAGCCACTCTGCCAGGTTGCTGTCATATATGTATATCATTGAATTTGCACTCTCACATCTAGAGGCAGGTATCATGCCAGTTTTTATTGCAGGAACTGAGACTGGGTGAGATTGAGTATTGTGCCCAAGATCAATCTGGATTAGAATCTGCATTTAAAATCTCTTTTTCAGAATCTAATGCTCAGCTAAGCAAAGTAAAGAAACATATCAGTTTTTGAGAAAATATGATTGCCATGTTTTTCCTTAATTGCCTCTTTAATGAAATTATAAAATTTACTCTGAATAATTTCAATATTCTAAAAAGTGAAGGGGAATAACCTAGATGAATAAAAGGACTGGAGAGTAAAGAAAAATCTAGTAACTGCTAGCTTTTGCTTCCGTAAAAAGCATAGAAATAATCAAGAAATTTTCTACTTATGTTTTATCTCACAAATTGGTATCTAATAAAAAAGTAGATCTTAAAAATATCACCACAATTAATTCTTCATAACCCATTCTGCTATAAACAGATAGAGAAGCCAATTTTATAGATGCCAAAGTATGCTGTTACTTCAAATTTTAAGAGTATAGTTATATAATCATTTCTAGGAAAATTATACGTTGTTTATAGCCCACAGTAGCTTTTTTTGTACTTAACAACCATGAGAAAAATGCCTATTTTCTTTGTTAGTAAATATTAGAAAATTAAGGCTACTATCTAGCCAATGACTTTTGTGAGGCAAACCCTGCAGTTATTTTATAAATATTTAGTAACCATAAAATATTGCACATTATCTCACAAAGAACATGAGCCCCAAGAACACTGAACCATTGTACACTAACTAGGGCCCATTTACTTAATAGGAGAAAACACTTTCCTACAACATGAGCCAAACTGAAGATGGTGTGGTTTGCAGACTTCAATACTTCTGTTTGTTAGCTTTGGGAGTCAAGTTCCATGGTCCATTTCTGCTTTGGGAACAGTGTCACTTCTAAAGCCCACCCATAAATATGGCCAGTCCCTTCCTACAGCTCTCCCTTCTCCCATTTGGCCTTTATCTGTGCTTAGCAAGCCAAACTGAATCTTCACAGTGGCTGCCAAGTTCAAAGCCTCGAAAGCCATTTCATGACAGTACTGTTGATGTTCCACGCAAGACTAAATCTATTATTATTAAACTACCATTTACCCGTAGTTTGACATATTTTAACTGAGCTATACCTCTTGGAATATGAGTGGAAGGGATGGTGAGATGTCTCTTAGCACATTAATATAATTGTGTCATTAATCTTTTGTGTCACTGACTCCCAGTACTCACCTAGATTACTGTTGAGATACTGGGATAATCAAATAATACCATAGCATTCTAATTAATAAAACATATAACATAAAATGTTATAATTACATATACTCATTTAAAATTTAAGATATATATGTCATACACATATACTCATATAACATTTGTGATGCTGTATATTACAGTAAGTCTGTATTCTGACATCAGACCAACAAATACCATTCACTTCTACCACTTGCCAGTACATGGCTCTGGGGAAGTTCATTGGCCTCTGAGCATTTACTTTCCTCTATGCTTTTTCAAATATTAAAAAGGATAAACTAGAGAAAAGATAAGGTAAGTGACTTTATAAAAGAACTTGGAGCAGTCCGTGCCACACGTGAAGAGTCCATGTGATGTGGGGTGCTGACACCATCACTAGCATCATCAGCGTCAGGGAGAATAAACGCTCTCAGCATTTATCACCAATCAAAGCTACTAAAGCATGGCTCAGTGATATTCTGACAAAAAAAATAGAATGACAATATTTTTAATAAGAGATTGTGTTGATTTAGATTTTTAAATTGAATTCATGAACAGAAAAGTAAATCAAAGCATTTATCAATATAATTTTTACCAAATGAAAAATTCAGTAACACAAAGGAGGCACAAAAAAATATATATTTTAGTAGATTATTACAATAAAGAGCCACAATGAATCACATCTGCTGGTATTTAAACCCTCCTGTTATCTCCTCTCCTCCTACACTTATTTTGGCCAGTGGAAAATTAGCTACAAATAGATGGCTTAAGGTCCTTGCACTTTGGGGTGTGCCTTGTCTCTCTCTTGCTGCTCAAGACAAAGCTAGGCTGCTATAGATGTGTAACTCAGCTGAGAGCTGGTACCAATGGCCAGGAGTTTGAGTGAGGCCATCAGAGACCAGCTAGCTGACTACAAATGCATGAATGCAGCCAAAGCACATGCAGCTGAGAAAAGCCCTTCCAGCTGAGCCACAAAATGAGTTGCTAATACATGGTGGTTTGTGGCTGTTTCGTTATGTAGCAGAAGCTAACTGATACAATATTTCTCCTCCAATGAAGTAACTTGTAAGTTATTCATTTGGATGAAAGAATAGTTCCATTTCATTAATTCATTAATCAATCCACACTTATGATGCATCAATAGTGATAAACACGGTGTAAAAAACAGAGTCAATCATATGTGAATCTTGCCCTCATGAACTTCCTCATGGCAGCATGAGGTCAGAAGAAAGGAAGTTCCCTCTAACAGTAGTTGTAGCAAATATTATATTTCAAATAAAACTGATAATAAAACTAACATTACATATTCAGTCACCAAACATCACCTCATTTTTCCTCACAACCTGTAAAAGAGGTTTTATTGTTATTCCTCAGATGAGAAAAGTGAGGCTTAGGAGGTTATGTAATTTGTCTAATGTTACACAGGTATTACATGGAGTATTTTCCACAATTCCCACATTCAGTTTTACATCCATATACTTATATAAGGTTAAGTATTTCACTATGTTTATAATTTTAAGACAAGATTGACTAAGTCCATTTATATTTCACAATAACAATGTTTCAAAAAAATCAATACAAATACTTAATTTCGACTTGCCTTTACTAAAGTAAATTTATTAAATATGTAGTTTTTGTTAACCACTCTGACTCTACTTTCTTTCTCACTCACCAATAAAGGTATCTGAATACGTGATCTTTAAATTAACTTCTACTTTTAAATTGGAACAAAAATTAAAGCAATAAAATAGTATGTTTATGATTGACTTATAAAATAAAAATTCAAATAATGTTAGAACAGTTTAATATATATGCATAGTCTATATGTGTATAGACTGAGAACTCACAGATATTGCCTGTATAGAATACATGTAAAAATTAGATATTAGAAAACACAAAACAGAGTCCTATGACCTCGGTTAGTCCTGTTTTGGCTCTGCTACTTCCTAGCTGGGCAAGCTGAGCTCTCTGTGCTTCAGGTTTCTAATCTCTAAAATAAGGACATCAGTGCATATTCCAACAATTCTTAATAAATGAAATAATAAAAACCAGTGAGACCAGAAAACCAGAAAAAAACAGTTTTTCTTTTGTATCTAGTTCATTTGTGCCAGGCATTGTACATATATAATCTCCATGCTCACCACATGTAAAAGGACTAATACTTTTAATTTATAGTAAAAAGGAGTTGAAAATTTTACCAAGGTTATGCCTATTAGTTGAAAACAAGTCACAACTCAAATCCAAATATCTTTGACCTTACTCTATTATGCTCTGAAAAATATAAAGGTTGATGCTAAAATAGCATGGTTTTAGATACATAACAGACAAACACAATAGTCCAGACCAATAGCTAGGTGGTAGAATGAACTTTGCTTTGATACTGTTAGAGATAAAGGAATCTTAAAACCCACCTAGTTTAAGCACAATAAGAAAATGGAGAACTTAAGAAGTTTATTTATTTGCCCAAGATTTTACTGATAGTTATAAAAGGAAAATTTGCTATAAAACAGTGTTTTTCCTTTTCATATAGTAAGTTGAAAAGTACAACTTACCTACACCTTAAATAGGAGAGACTAAAAGATAATTACTATTTCCCTTTCAAAATTTAGGCAAAATGTCACCTTCTTAGTGAAACATTCCTGACCTCTAAGTACGATTATTATCCAATTCTTTTTATTATACCTCTGTTGCTTTTTCCTTCATAAGAATATTAGCTGTAATTGTGTTACTTATTCATTCATTCATTTCACTTTATTTCATTTTATTATTGTCTGTTTTCCCATTAGACTATTAGGGCAGAGGGGCAGTATATGGGTGGGGCAGTATGGCGTTAGCAAGACCTAAGAAAGGTTTTCACTTCCTAGAGCAACCAGTCACACAGGATGGTAGGGAGCCCCTGAGAAGGTTTTTGCACTGGTATCATGGAATGAGCCATCCAAGAGCCAGATGACTTGAAAAGCCAGGGTAACATCCCCTGAGAGACATGCCTATGAGTATTAATTTGTGGGAAGAGATAACTTGATGACCAAATCATCTATACATCAGTATGGGTTTCCTTAGAATGACTGAGCAATCGAAGGGTAGTTCAGCAGGTTGTGGGGAGTCCTTCAACCAAAGCTGCCCATCAAAGGAATCCCATATCTTCTAGGAGCAGACCCACCTTAGTACTCCTGTCATGCTTAGTAAGTGGCTGCCAGCAGCCTCTGGGCAGCTTGTGTAACTGTGGTGATGGCTTGCGGTGCACAGCAGCAGAGGAAGTGAGCCAAGGGTGTTCCCCACAGCTTATGGTCCATGATTCTCATGGCTGCCACGACCCACATCCACTCTAGGATATTTTAGTGCCATGGTACGTGGGTATACGAGAAGGCTCTAAAAATGTCTGAAGATTGATTTTGTCTTTTTGCCAACATTACAGGAGGTTGGTTAAAATAGAAACTAAATTGAATTATGAAATGAAGACTGTTTTATTGCTTGCCACCTGAGTTTGTGAACTGAGCTTTATTTGTACTTGTAGCATACAGAGTGAGAGAATAATAATAGAAGCTGGTAATGAAAGACCATAAGATGCACTGAGGAGGCTTGTATGATAGTGCCTCCTGCAGATACAGGTTCTACCACATGCCATGGGGAACCAGGAGGTGCTTCTTTATCATTGTGAGCCCAGTCCCTCTTCTGTGAAACAGGAATGATAATAGCACCCAGGACACAGGTGAGTTATGAGGACTAAGTGAAACAATATATTTAAAGCATTATAGAAGTTTCTAAGAGCTAAGCCTGCTCACTCCTATCACAGAACCTGTTCCATAATGCAAGAAAAATACCTTATTTTACCATTAGGTCTTATCCATAAAGATGAGTCAAGAAAGAAGAAATGACAATTAAAAGGCAAACTTTCTTATTGTCTCACAGAAGCCCAGAAAGCACAAGTAGAGATCTAGGTTCTTGTCCTTTTCTCTCCTTTTCCTTTTCCTCCTCCTTTGAGGAAGACATGGGGTATATGTGGAGAAGAGGATGATGGGAAGAAATGCCTTTCTCATGAAATAAGTGGACAAAAGCATAAAGATAACATGGACCTCAGTCCAGAGGGAAGCAGCCCAATAGAAAGGCTCCAGTTTGCACTCCTGGATGCTCCTCATTGCCTAGACACTGAAGAGTCTAGGAGAGTCGCTGGGGCTGCTGAGGGCCCCTCAATGGTGACTTCCATAGGATGGGGTAAATGCCCAGGACCTCAGAACCAGAAAGAGCCTTATAGGCCAGCCAGCCTCTAACACAAGCAAGGTCTGGTCAACCAGGGTGCAAAGGCAGGCCCTGCCCAAAGCACCAAGTTAGGCTGCAAATTATATGAGTTGCCATATTCACCTGCAATGTTCTGCAACCAGATGGACAAAGGTCATCACTCCTGGGATCAGAGGTAACAGGGGCTTCAGTGCCCAAGAACCCCAACTCTCTACCTACAAGATTTTTCAAGTCACTCACTCCTCAACACCTTACACTCAGACCAGTCCGGGAAAGAAGACTAAAATGGAGGCAGATGGCTGAGAAATCCAAGGCTTCATGTTTTCTCCTAGTGATGCTAAGACTGCTACAGAGCTAGGGCTGTGTATCTTTATCTACTTTTTCCTGTTGGGTTAGAAGATATGGGCCTTTGCGAAGGAGACCAGCGCAGTTTAAAAAAGCATGTGTCCACTGTGCATCTCAGTTGTAGTGTGAATTAATTTGCTATCATTGTTTTTATGATTATTTATATTACAAATGCCAGTAATGACACTAAAGAGAGTCCTGTTACTTTTGTGTGAGCTGGTATGGTAGGAAGAGAAGTTGTACAGAGGTAGAATCTGCAAAATGGGGTTATGCTGAACCGGAAAGGGTCTGTCAGGTACTCACTTGACAGACACAGCACAGGTGAGGAAAAGAGAAGTATTCCAGACTATGGGAAGGGGAGAATAAAGCTAGGCTGTGAGTACCAGAAAAACAGTAGTAGGGAAAAGAAAGTAGTTCAGTAATAGCTGGAGTGTAGAGGGGAAGGGGAAGGAGGGGCTAATGACTAATAAACCAAGTGATAATGTAGGCAAAAAGCAGTCTATGAAAAACTGATGAGAAATTGGAAAAATTTATTGGGGGAAGAATATGATAATCACACATACATTCCAGGAAATCCCCCTCTGGCAGAGAACTGGACAATTCATTGGAGGGTTTGAGATCAGAATAAGGAAAATAGGTTAGTTAGAATAATCTAAGGAAGAAAGAATTGAAGCCTGAACTGGAGCAGTAGCAATGGGAATGAGGAGAGGACACACTATCAGGTATGTTAGGTGCAGCCAATAGTCATTGCCATTGATGGAGTGGGGGTGAGAGGGACGCTTTGGCAATGGCTCCAGAGCTGCAGCTGGGATGATGGGATAGAAAGGGATGCCCTTCATGAGGAGAGGGAAAACAGAGAAAGGACTCTGGGGAGAAAAGGAATGGAGAGGATAACGAATTCAGTAGGAGGCAAAATTAAGTTTATTTTTAGTTTTTGTTTTCTTATTGTTTTAACCTACTATAAGGATTTAATCTCATGGAATCTCAGTTACTGTGCCTTAGAGATGGAAATCCTATTATTTAACCAGCCTGAAAGGAGTAGTCATGCCTGGAATCTCTACAGATTCCACATAATAGATGGAAGAAGAAGGAAGGGTGGGGGGAGGAGGAGGAGGAAACACCTGAAAAAGTCTTTGTTTAAAAAAGAAGCTAAGTGCTTTTGAGAGAGAATGCTCCATGTGTAAAACCCATTAAGTTGAAGTATATTGAAAGATTCATAGGCTTTTGGAGCTGAAAAATGCCTTCTAGGTCATGTAATCCAAGTTAGCATTTTTATAGATGAGGCAACAGGGGTGTAAGGGGTTAAGAAACTTGGCCCGTATCCCAGGAGAGAGCCCATCACAAGGTTGTTCTTCCCAGCAGGCTCTGCCGCTGCCTCCACTGATCACACTCAATATGGACTTAAGGCAAAAGCTACCACAGACCAATAATTCAATGCAGCACGTTTTCATCTGTTGCATTTCTTTCTAACATTCAGGATTCCTAATTTTACTAGAAACATCTCAACTTGTTTCTGAATAATCTCCAATATGAGAATGAAAGATACATATATACAGGTAATATACTTCCAAAAACTCCATGGTGAAGACATTATTGAGGTCTATTGATATTCATACAATCCCTTGAGGATTATCCATGTTTTATAGATGAAGACACCATGGCGCAGATATTAAAAGTTTTATCCAGGGTCACAGAGTGAAAAACTTGTGGAGTTAAGATTTGAACACTCGTAATCAAGCTCCAGAGTCTATATGCCTGAACTCTACAATGCGCTGTCCTTCAATCACCCTTGTTTTTGTTTTGTGGGTTTTTATTTTGTCTCAAAAATAACAGGTAGTAAAACACTGTAATAATACTGAAAATATCTTCAAACATGTTGCTATTTAAATTAGACCTAAGCACTATCAAGATACACTTTTTAAAACAAAAATATTTGTAGAATTATCAGATTGTACCTTGCATGTTACCTTTATGGTAACCTACCAAACAAGCCTGGTAAATCATTTTCACATAAAATATTTTCCAAAAATGCCAAATAGCAAAGAAGGTTATTTTTAAAACTACTTAACTTAGATCAAGAAATCACTACTAGGTGGAAGCTTATGAATTCAGATCCAGTAGACAAAGAACACCTCCTAAAGGAAGCGGTGCCAGTAAAATACATTGGTCCCATCAGTGTTGGGGCCTCACTCACCCTCCAGGCACCTGAGCCAGTGCTGCTGGTCCGGAAGGACAGGTGGGACAGGTGAGCCAAACGGACAAGAACTGCTGTTTCTCCCCAGTTATCACTAGTGCTCTCAGACCCTCAGCCTCAGATGTTACAGTCTAAGTAGATGGGAAGGTAAAGGGAGTACTTCTCAAACAACTTAAAGTAATAAATAGTTCTTAAACATCAAAGCTCTTCTTTTGGAGATTTTTACATAATGAGGAGCAATCAGTGGTGTTTCAGCAGAGGAATGGCATGACAGAGCTGGGGATAATGTGCGCTGAGAGACTGAGGGCCAAGACATCCTTTGGAAGAACAACGTGACCCTCTAAGACCTTAATTCCATTGCTGGTAGGACTAGGAAAAAGAGCGCCTTAGCAGTCGGAAATGATGAAAGCTGACAATGTGCAGATAGGAAGGAGGCTGGAGTTGAAAATGTAGGGATTTCATCTATATAATACTTCCATCTATAACACCAGCTCTCAGCAGCAGTTGAACAGGACCTGTGTCAAGGGTCCGCCTCCAATGTTGCCTCCATCTGAACTGCTTCAAAACGTTGAAAGAAATCACACTTCCTGTTTGAACTACATGGCCATTGATGTGGTGCCCAAATGTACAAAAACATTTTATTTGGCTCACTTCAGAACAAAATAGAATGATGTTTCAAAAACATTCTCTTTAAATTATCCTAGTGTTTCAAAACAAAAAGTTACTTCAGTTTTAACATATGCACAACATTAAAATGACATATGAATAATATTAAAACACATGTATAATAGTCACCATTTGGAAATGATAGCAGGCAAAGGGGTGCATGATGAACAATCCAAAAACATAAAGCTTTAACTCAAAAAAGAAAAAATCCCAAATAAAATAATATCAGGGTTCTCTTATTTCGCCACAATCAGAATTATCTTATTCTCTACCATACTTCTCAAAAAGAAATAAATAGTGCCACATCACAGTTAGGAGCATAACAAAACAGACATTTGTAATTATTTTTGAGAAATGACTTAAATAGGGATTTCTTTTAAGAGACACTATTTGGCCAGAATCTCTACTGCAATGATTTTTACTGGAAAGATCTCATGGGCTCCCACAGCTTAGGTGAGAGAATTTGATCCTAAATCCCAGGCCAAAATTCTTATAAATCTGTCTATACTCATCAAATAAGATCACTCAGCTCCTGCTAAGCCTTTACTTGTTTAAGGTTTAATATGACAAACATCTCCTCATCTCAGCACACACAGGCTCCATCACTAAGGGATTTGTACCAGAAGTAAAATGGGAAATGGAATGGCCACAGGTTTTGTGGGTTTCCAAAGTGTGTCCCCTGTAAATTACCCTTGATGAAGGCAGCCCACCATTATTCCCCTTATCAGAAAGGCTATGCTGTTAGCAGCCCACACATATCCAGCACTCCAGAAGTGTTAACATGCTTACACACAAGGTAGGCATTATGGTGAGACTCAGTGCTTCTACTTACACCTACCTTCCTCTCTGAAATGTGCTCTTGCTCATTTCTCCTCCATTGACCCTTCAAAGATCAGCTCAGTTTCTTCCACCTTCTCCTCAAACCCATCCCAATACAGTAATGTGTTGTTAGTACTTGAATGAGTCTCCCAGAAGATTACCTTCTTTCTTTGTCCCTTTACCCTCTCTGGTTCCCTATACCCTCC
This sequence comes from Anoura caudifer, assembly GCA_004027475.1. NCBI lineage: Eukaryota > Metazoa > Chordata > Mammalia > Chiroptera > Phyllostomidae > Anoura > Anoura caudifer. The sequence continues at coordinate 10,199 of PVKU01009732.1, forward strand.
TCCTACCTTATCTCAGTGCCTCCTGGGAAAACACCTATCTGCCTACAACCAAACCCATTTCCAATTAGCCTTCCAAGATCTGTTTAGATTTCTTCCCACTGTACTTTGTTTTGGGAAATAGTGACTACCTCTCACTAAGAAAGCCAAAGGGATAATACCTTTACTACCCAGTTCAGATCAACAGACAAGGGCAGAGGTCGGGCTGATGCTCTCTGAGGTTTTTAAATGTTGAGCAAGTGACACCATGATTAATATGGGGACAACCAGAGGTCAGAGCAGAGAAACAAAGACCACATGACCTTCAGTGTGGCTCCTGCTGATCAGCCCTCTGCTGTGCACGTGGTTCTATCCATTTTTCAGGTGTAGATCTCCAGCTTCCTGCTGATTCACTGAAACTGCATTACCCTCACTCATTCCCATTTTCATTCTCCAAGTCAACTTCTGTGACTTGATACTAATATCCTTGGTGGATACATCTCCCAATGTCAACTGCACCCACATTTATTCTTCTAGCTTATTGCTTCTCCATCCATGTAAGAATCATAGAAAACACAGGATAGTAATTCAAAAAACTGCTTCATGACCAAACTGACTGATTACTGGCATGGGCTAAGTCTACTGCTGACTCTCACCTGTATCTCTAACTTCCTATATTGGATAATAGGATATTAGTTATATTGTCCTTGTTTTAGGTATACTGCCCTGGTTTTATATTTCCTTTATGGCCTAACTTCTGATAGCTCTATCTGCCAAGCCACCAACACATTTAGATTATGACTATAATCAGTGTATACACTGAGCCTCCATTCATTCAAAATATGTGGTCTGCCTAGAAAAAGTCCCGCCATTGTTAATATAACAAGAATGGTTTGCCAACAATGATATGACCTGGCAGCCATGGAGAGTGGACTGGAATATGCATGTGTAAACAACGATGACTAGTCGGTGGGGCGGTAGACACTGTTGAGTGAGCACGTGCACTGTGTGGCCATTGCATTCAAGATGACTGAGTGAGTAGAGCAATGAATCTGCATCAGATTTTGTGTTGACCTTGAACATTCCTCTGCAGCTATGGACAACTGGTGATGGGCAGCTTCATCACAACACTGTGCCCACTAATGCATTGCATCTCCTGCAGAGCTTTTTGGCAAAATGTCAAATCACCTAGGTGACTCAGCCCCCCTACAGACCACATTTGGTGCCCTGTGACTTCTAGCTTTTCCCAAAACTAAAATCACCTTTGAAAGGGAAGAGATTTTACACCATCGAGGAAATTCAGAAAATTACGATGGGGCAGCTGATGGCGAGACTGAGAGAATTGTGTGAGGTCCCAAGGTGCCTACTTAGAAGGGGACCGAGGAGTCATTGTCCTCTGTACAATGTTTCTTGTATCTTGTATCTTCTTCAATAAACATCTCTATTTCTCTTATCACATCACTGGGTACCTTCTGGATAGATCATATATATATATATATATATATGTGTGTGTGTGTGTGTGTGTGTGTATAAATTTGTATACTAAGATATATATAGATATATAGATATATAGATATATATATGTAAGTCTATCAGCTCCATAATCTTCAGTTTCTACTGTTACTCAGAATAAGAATCATAGATTAATAGATGAGATAAAGACCATCATTTTCCCCATTCAGGCTAGTCAAGTGCCTGAATACATTCCTCCCTGACTAATGCAGAGCCTCAGGCTCCTAAAAAATCTCTCTTAGCCTCATCACCTCAAGGAATTTATTCTAGGCTAAATTCCACAGGCTTCTATCTCCTTCAGTTTCCCATTTACTTTTTGTCTTCTCTCTCAATTCTTCCTCTCTTCATTGATAATTCTGTTGCACATTCTGCTTGACTTTGGTTTGAGTTTCTTCCCATGAGATCATTGGAGTCACATTCTAATTCATTTGGCAATGACCCAGGTCCAGCAGGATCAGTGCCTGCTTATCCCGGTGAGACTGTTCCATCCATGTACATGATGGGACGTTGTGTTGAGGTCAGGGGCATTGCCATCCTTCTCTTTCACATGATCACAGCTACTGCTCAGAGTGTAGCTACTGAGTAAAGGCATTTACCCAAACCCTTTAAGTACACAATCTTATTTGATTCTCATAATTTCCCTCTTAAATTGGCACTATTGCTCCTTATTTATTGACGAGAAAACTGCAGGTCAGAGGCATTATGTATTACATAGGTTCACATAGCTAGTGGATGGCAAACTCAGGATGGCACTCCGAATTACTGATCCCAAAGCCTACCCTTTTAACCACTGCACCATAACTCCAATCTGTCACCTACACACACCTCCATGAAAAAGGCAACAACACTTAAACTGTTAATTGAGCCCTCCATACTTGCCTTTATTTGCCTTTCCAGAGTCAGCTTTCCCTTTGTCCGTACCCCTCTCAGTCACATGGAATCTGAACTCCAGGCAAATTAAAATGCACGTAACAACAAATGAGCCATACACTTATTAATGTGGTTTCCTCTAATATTGCCACCCTTTATAAATTCCATGTTCAGCCCTATTCATTCCAAATGACCCACATCATATGCATCCTACTTCATGAAGCCTGCCCCATTCCCCCACTTGGAACTAAATGGCCCCTCATTTTAATTCCCACATCACTTTATTTACTCATTACATAATCCCCACCCCTCCAACCCAACTGCACTGCACTCTTGTGGTAGATTCAGCTGTTGAATTCACTTAAATATACTTCTGCCTGATTATATTCCCAGCACAGCCTGAGGGAATGTGGTTGTCAGATGTTTGCAATCAGAGGCCACCAAAACTGCCCTTGCTCCCCTTCCTCAGAACTGCAGGCTCCATGTACCACATCTGGGGAGGTTCTCCTACCAGGCCTGGAATGATCATGTGCTTGCACTTTACAAGTACAAAGGAGAGGATTGGCTCCAACCGTCCTAGTAAGCAAAACAGTAAACCGCAGCTGGAATCTATACCCAAAACTGAAGTTAATACAACACCTTTTTAAATGGTGTCTTTAATATTACAAATTGAAAAACAAATAAATAACTACATATAGAGTCAATAGTGCAAACACATATAAAAAAACATGTTCCAAGGATAACCTGTAATGGGCTGCTTATGGCCATAATGAGAAAAGCAAGTGCTAAGGCACTGCTGCTGCCTGTGCTCCCCCAGGTCCCATCCCACCTGCGGGGGTCTGGAAGCACAGCCTAGGTCATGCTGTCAGTGCAGGTTCCATTTTCACCCTAAGACAGAAAAGATAACTTGGCAAGAAAAAGAAGAAAAAAATAAAGTACGTTCTCAAATGTGGAAAGTGTAGCTAAGTAATAAATACTCTACAATGACAGCCACAAATGAGTTGGTCCCTTTTCATCTGGATATGACTTTTAAGCTCCACCAAGACTTTTCCACAACTTTCCTATTGCAAGTGTGATGATCCCTTTGGAGAAGGTGCAGCTATGAGAGACCCAAATATATGCAGAGAAGAAAAACTGCAAAAATTTGAATCGCTGTCTATAGAGAAGAACCAACACCCCAAAAATACATCTAAAACAGAGCCATGGACTAAACCCCCTTCTTAGGGTTAAAATTCTCTACCTCTGTGTCGCCTCCAAGGAAAATGAATGTGACTGAGATGGCCTTGGCCTCAATGACCCCCTCTGCTTAACTAAACACACAGGTTTCTTCTTGACTACTAGCCTCTGCCCTCTATTTCTTACAGAATTTACTCAAGAAAATTTGTGATTGTAAATTCTTTCTCTGCCCCTTTTACATAGAAATATTTCCCCAGCCTCTGGCCCATTCTACAAGTTAGGAATGCCTTTCTCAAGGATCTGGGAGCCATGCCTTCGAAATGCAATCAACAAGAAAGACTGAGAGCTTCAATCTCCCAGTCTCTGTGAGAAGGCAGGAGCCTAATTTAGATCAACTGCCATTTAGCAAACACATTGACCAATCTACTCACTAATGTCCTCCAGGACTTCTCCACAAGCAAATGCTACCACTTAAACACTCTGCTGCCTTTTGTTTTAGCAAATTAAAATAACCTGTCTCCTCTACTGTATAGTTTTGAATCTCATTGTAATAGTCATGAATAAAGTCTTCCTGGCCTGTTGAACTTCATCCAGTATTTGCCCAGTTCCAGGAGGTACCATTCATACTTTACCCACATGAACTCAATGGAGCTGTGCCGCATGGTGGCTCAGCTGTACGTATTAGTTCCTGCCACTGAGCTGTTTCAAATAGTTGAAAGTTCTCTTCTTCGGCAATCCTGGGTGATCTGAGTATATACAAGGCAGAGAGAGCTCAGTTTCAGAGTATGCCCATTTTATTGGAATGGTTGGTTTTATACCCCTTGAGATGTTATTTTAGTGTTGGTTTCACCCAACTCGTGGATAGAGGTAAAAAAATTCAATTACTATACCCTGGGTGAGATTTTTCAGTGTTGTGACAAAGTTCAATCTAAAACCACAAATCTCAGTGGCTTCATGACACTTACCCCAAACTAACCTTGCAGCGGAACTAAGTAACGTGACCAACTGCCACAAAAGTGTTATTACAAAACAAAATCTAAGTATAAACACCAATAATTTATTCTCACATTTATAGAGTGGCACAATGCTTGTACCTAAGAGACTTTTTCAATTTACATTTTCAAAGCCTATAATGTTTTATTGATGATTTGAGAAAATTACTGTAAAAAATTGAACGAAAACCTCATTGAAAATGAAGTAGAAAGGCCAGAAGGGGGAGCTCTCACACCCAACATAAATCTCAAAGAATTGCAGGGGAAACTGGAAAGGCCCTTCCCAACTTCCTTTTCCCCTTTGTAAAAGACTTTTCCTCATCTTTGTTTTAGTGGCCTTGCCCATGACCCACCACGATTACATGTTCCAGACTGTGATTCCTTATTGTTCCCAAATGAACCCATTTTTCTGGAAAAATATCTGGCTGATTTTCGGTTTATGGTCAACATTATAAATTCTGATACACACATTATATACCACAAATTACTTTAGTCATTTGAGACATTCAATTGCAATATGAAACCAAGGGTCCTTACTTTATCACTTGGATTAAAAAAAAAATAGTTTCAAATTTTAGCTCTAGAAATCATAACCCCCTCTATATTGTATACCCCTCAGAGACCTACCCTTCCCCCATAGAATCAGGAACCCTCCTGGCTACTGAAGACAGTAGCCTGAATCTGACTAATGGTTACAGGGTCTGGACCCCTGGCAGGCTAAAGATGGCATTTTAACCTAAGTTATGTTTCAGCTCCTGAGCCCTAAGGTGGAATGACCTCCTGGCTACTTCCCATGAGACCAGATATAGGGACACCAGAAAAGACCTCAGAACTGTCCTTAGGACCTAAAGAATAATTTATTATCCTATCACACCTCCAACCAATCAGCTCCCAGTACAACCCTGAAACCCTAACTCAGGGTCTTGTGATTTTGCCCTATGTAACCTGTGACCTACTCACCATTAGGGAGTTTGTTTGTTTGTTTGTTTGTTTGTTTTAGAGCATAAGCTCTCTGCCTCTGAATTGGTCAATTCAGTATTAAACTATTTTTTTCTTTCTATACTGCAAACTCCTGTTCATGCATATCTTTGGGACAGTGCATGCAGGCAGGTGAACTCAAGGAAAAACACTGGGGTTCTTGTAACAAAAAAATCACTAAGCAAATTGATTCTGTCTCTGTCCCAAAGAGAACAGTTGATGTTACATAATTACATACTTTTATAAGTGAAGACTGAGAACTCTGCTTAAAAATAACAATTATCCATTTGACTATAGTTTCCTTTCTCTAGCAAACTACTATTTTTAAAATAAGCCTTTCTTCCATGTTTAATGTAAAAAGTTTTTCATTATAACAATCTGGAAAATAAAACAGTGTAAGAAGAAGGAGGAGGAGGAGGAAGAGGAGGAGGAGAATGAGAAGAAGGAAGAAGAAGGAAGAAGGAAGAAGAAGAAGAAGAAGACATATAAATTTACCAAAGAGAATCACTAATATTTTTGGTATAGAACTTCCAGTCTTTTTAAGCATAATTTTTTGAAGAAATAGAAACATAAGCTGCAATCAAACTGATTAAACTCTTACACAGTCTGCTTTATTATCTTAACAGTATAATCCAGTAATTTTTTTCTACATGATTACTAGTTCTTTTCAACATCCTTTTAAATGACTATATATACAGCATTTCACTCAATAAGTGTATAATGCTTAATCCTTGTTTTCCTATTAAACATGTATTTAAGCATCAGAATATACTAACAGAATCTGAACTGCTGGGTTGAATGGATAAGGAAAAGAATCTTCACATTCATCCCTATTAATAGCTGTTTTAATATTGTAATATTCTCTGCTCTCATTTAGACTTACTCAGAAGCCATATCTATCAGTGATGCAATCACAGAGCATGGCTTTAGTAAACTTAGGATTTGGTGATTTGGAAGCACAGGGTCAAGGAGGTACAGAACCTTCATAAGGTCACCGTCACCCTTCTACAGAGCAAACTGTCAAATGGATGAATGAATGAGCTGTCTATAATCAATAGCTGGAGTCCATCTCCTAACGTCTGGTAACTTGCAGAAATTCAATAAAAACATTCATATGCTTATGCCTGTCCCTGTTTTCCTATAGGGGAACAATAGCTTTCATCAGATTCTCAAGAGAACTGTGCCCTACCAAAAAGTACTTAACCATTAAACACAGGAGAGTTCAATACACATCAAAAAGGAGGTAATTTGCTATATAACACATGTCTGTCCTACTGTATGGTCTTCCTTCTCTGTGAGATTAGAGCTGCTTATTTTTATTTACATGTTTATAAAATGTCACAACCTAGAATTTACCCCATCAGTTCTCAATCTCATTTTCCTTGGAGACACATGTGGCAGATGAAATTCACAAGTAACACCTGAGTAGGTCCAGCAGCTCTGCCTTCTCCAATGATTCCTGGCCTGAAAGAGACAGGGTCCTCACTCTTTTCCAGGCTCTGATGACAAAAGCTCAAGTTCTGACATTGGGCTGTGTCTTCTGGGAGGACAAGATGTCATTCTTTTATTCATTTGATTGTTTGTTTATTCATGCAAAGGCACCACACAGACCAGTGTCACTCATGTATACACACAAAGCACAAATTTCTGTTTGCATCCTACTCCCAGCATCAGGTACAGACTTATCTCCCTTACCTCATTGAAAAAAGTGAGCAATGGTTTTACTTAAGCTCTCATTATACAGACAATCTAGTTATTTTAATTCATGTCAAAATGTAAACACTGTTATTATTATTTAATTATGTTTGGTAACAAAAATACTACATTTGTGACCTACCTCATATCTAGTGAACAATGCTATTGTGAGAAGAAAATTTTTGAACAATATAGATTTTGTAAGTTGTTTATTCAGTTATTTCTAACATCTCCTGTTCCCAAAAGTTCTAACGGGATCTATAGAGTTATATACAATAAAACAAAGTACAACTTTACAAATAAATGGATGGAGCCCTGGCTAGGTGGCTCAGTTGGTTGGAGCATCGTCCTGTACACCAAAAGTTTGCAGGTTTGATCCCCAGTCAGGAAGAAGATGGGACACAATCGATCAATGTTTCTCTCACTTCTTTCTCTCCGCTCCTCTCTCTCCCTCTCTGCTTCTCTCCCCATTCCTTTCTCTCTTAAAATCAATAAACATATCGTTGGGTGAGGATTAATAAATAAACAAAATGGATAAAGAAGGATCAGAGGGAAAATGAGAATAAAAAAATTAAAGATGGGCCCTGGCTGGTGTAGCTCAGTGGATTGAGCACAGGCCTGCAAACCAAAGGATCGTGGTTTGAGTCTCAGTCAGGGCACATGCTTGGGTTGCAGGCCAGTTCCCAGCAGGGGATGCACAAGGGGCAACCACACATTGATATTTCTCTCCTTCTCTCCTTCCCTTCCCTTCTAAAGATAAAAAAAATAAAATCTTAAAAAAATTAAAGTTGGAGTGTTAATAGACAAGTACACATTGCAAGTTAAGGTATATTGGCTAGAGCTTAGTCATGAGTTCAAATGAGATAGCTCAAAAAGACAAATATTGATAGAAAGACTGTTTTAAATGGGATATCCACATCTAAAGCCACCAGCTCCTGGTACAGAATGGTAGTTTACAAATCTACTTATTTTATTCATAAGATAAAGTTGGCCATTTGTCCAGAGTAGAAGCACAACTAATCTTGTTACTAAAACCAGACAATTTCTTCCAGGGGTCCTCATAAAAGGACTCTATAATATGTAAGTATAGTTAATAGAACCACATGCTTCATAAATCCTTATCATCTAACTTCCTCAATGTTGACTGCTACATTACAGTTCAGGTATTATATTTTAACAGAGATTAAAATACTATGGCTTGGCTGCCCTGGCTGGTGTGGCTCAGTGGATTGAGCACCAGCCTGTGAACCAATGTGTCAACCGGTTCGATTCCCAGTCAGGGCACATGCATGGGTTGCAGGCCAGGTCCCCATTGAGGGGCGAGTGAGAGGCAACCACACACTGATGTTTCTCACCTTCTCTTTCTCCCTCCCTTCCCCTCTAAGAATAAATAAATAAGATCTTTAAAAATAATAATAATAAGATGGCTTGGGTAGATGGCCTTTTGCCAGCCTATCTCAATCAGAGGGAGATTACAGTCTATTTCAATTCATGGTTTCAAAGTGGTCATCTGCTTTCAGGAATCACCTGCTGAATTTTGTGGAGCTGAAGAGTAAGCATCCCTTAAATGGCATGTGACTCAAGCATGTCACAGGTTACATATTTGTCTTCATTTAACCTTGTTATCTTTTTGGCCTCTCTAGCCTTCTGAGTTAGTAATTCCCAGTCTGGAGGGGTGGATGACCTGCATCTCTTTCCATAAATCATCCATAAATATTCTTTCTCTCATTTCAGGTTTGGTAAGCATTTTGGAACAGTGACATCAAAATAACGTCTTCTGAGAAATGTCTTGAACACAGCTTTTATATATTGCTGATTGAGCAGTGATTATACAGAAAAGCAAGTAAAGAGATGACCAGAATCAACCTATGAGAGCTAATAAGCCCTCCCCTCCCCCCAGTTCATGGAAGGGAATCGAGGGAGGGCGATGCGTGGAAAACAGCAGGCACCACCAACAAGGCCTTGCCCCATCTGTGAGAGCACAGCCATGTGAGCATCTGAGGAGAACATGACATACTATAGCTGAGCGAGTCTGCATGCTGCTCAACTGAGCGTGACAATCACAACGAGAAATTGCTGTTTCATCCTCAAGAAATCTATTTCAGTCACACTCATTCAGTAACATTAATGCATTTAATGTTGTGTACATGCATTTTTTACCCATGACCAATTTCTGATCATGAATTTAACAGGAAAGGAGGCAAGGACTATAAAATTTTAACAGAGTTTTTGGCAAAATAATTAAAACATAATAGTGCTTAATAGCAGTATAATTGTATCTAATGTTCACCAGGTGCTGATATAGAAAAGGGGCTTGGGAATCTACCAAATCCTATAGCTTTTTAATTCATTAACATGACAGAGGAGATTGGTAGACATAAATTTAAAAATAGAAAGTATAATTACATAATTAAGTAGATGAACATATCAAAGTTATATATTACCTACACTGGGTAAAATTCATATAAGGTTGTCAAAATATATATTTGAGAGATAATCTTTGAAAATTATTCTATTAAAATTGTAACTCCTCATACCTCCCAACTGCATTTTCTATTTGTCTTCTCTGTCTTATATTTCTCCTTAGATCTTATCACCATCTAACATATTACATATTTTAGTTATTTATATTATTTATTGTCTGACTCCCTCACTAGATTTTAAACTCAGGATAAGAATTATTTTTCCAATGCACTGAGCCAGGGACTGCATCTCTCTTATGGGCATAAATTTTCTCGGCACTTAGTGAGTATTCAATAAACATCTGTGAATGAATGAACAGAATGTTCTTTAAAATGTATATGTGGCCATGCAAAAACCAAAGTGAAATAGTAGAGAAATTAAATAGAGTTTTTGCAATGGAACATGTTAATATAAATATTGCTTTTCTTTTGAAATCTTTGTTGCTAACAATCACAGTCATTTTGCTTTTGTCTACAATAATTTCAATACATTCTTATCTCTGAGGACTACCGATAGAAAAAATAATGATAACGGTTTTCATACAGGGGGTTCTGATAAGATGATATAGTAAATAATCAACATTTGGGGGGAAGTAACCTCTGATTGCCAACCAGATATACTCATATATCACATAATGATGTCATCATATCTATATCATTGAATGCCTTTGTAGCCTGTAGAAACACTCATCTTTTTAATCTATTCAGGATGATTCACCTATTGGGCTATTAGAGTCTCAGGAACTAGCCTATTTCACTATTTTACTATTATTGTGTCTTCATATAATATATGTGCTATTGAAATGTCCAGATTTATGTGTTGTTCACAGAGTCATAATGCAAACAACAAGAGGAGGCAGGAACAGCTGGTAGGAAAGAACTTGCAATCTGTTCAGTGCATTAAGTAAGGTCTGGGTGCTATCATGTGGCAGGTGTGTCCCACAGGCACATTTGGCCATCAACAGTCCTCCTAAACCTCAGTAAAAACTCAATGCAGACTGCAACTGTTTGAACCATCAAGGATTTTCCTTTTAAAACAGCTTCTCATGTGACTGTGAGTTTATCCATTGAAATAAAATCTCTCAAACCCAAAAGAAATTGAAACTTAAGATAAAAGGGTAACAAAACAAAACAACAACAACAAAAAAACACAGTTTAGCTTTCAAATAATAGGAAAATGCTTACATAATAGCATCTCTTTACTATTGTAATTCTGCTCAGTGAAGCCAATGCCAATGTTAACACCATCACTAGCTTTGGCAAGGGTTTGGTTCTGAGCTTTCCTTACAGAAAGACATATATTCATAAAAGGACTGACAAGTAGAGTTGAAATCAGAGATTTACGAATAAAAGTATTTAGTTTGATGTTGTCATTGCTTTTTCCTAATAAAATCAATGTCCCCTTATTTTTGATGTTGTCATTGCTTTTTCCTAATAAAATCAATGTCCCCTTATTTTTCTTTTGAAACCATCTTTATGTTTTATCATCTGCAGTTCAGAATGGACAAAGTATACAAAGTTTTGGAAAACCTTCACAGGAACAGTGTAACTTAGAGATCAGACAGAACTAAGTTTCCATGCTGGCCCTGCCCCTCCTTAGCACTGTCACTTGGAGCAAGAAACACAATCTCTCTGAGCCCCAGCATCCTGGTCTGTGAGTGTAGCTACTGAGGTTGTCAAACTCATGGCTGATGTAAGGTCAAAATGAGGCCGCCTTGCAAAGTCCTCGCACAGTGTCTGGCACATCATAAAAGGATGATAAGCATTAGCTAGTATCAGTAGATACGAATGTTCACTATATAGTATTAATTTTTCATATTTGGTCATATTCTGAGGAAATCTAAATCCAAATGGTGAAGTCTTAGATTTGAGATAAAAGCAAGAATGAATGGCAGGCGCCAAAAGCCTGACACAGGTGTGACACAGGTGTGATTGGCAAGCCTTTCATTAACTACTGAGATATGAAACTCCTGGTAACTGTTGAAGCTGGCTGCCTCTAAGTCAAATTCAACTTTCTAGGTCTATTTCTCAGAAGCCCTAGAGAGATCAGGTAAAAGTCCCTACTAAACAACACTCTCCTGGTTACTTGGGAAGGCAACTTACTGATTGACCTGGTTCCTTGATTTGCTCAACCCCAGTAACATCTGTATGGACATCTACTGCAGCAGCCAACCTCTGGGAGGTCCCTAACTCAGGCTTCTCTCCATTTAGAAGACTCTCCTCCCACAGGCATTTTAGCCTCCTCATTTATGATTTCTTCTTTGGTGTGAATGTTCTTTGTACCATTTATTCTTCCTCATAAACTAGAGCAGTGATTTTTCAACTGGTGTGCCCCTAGAATTTTTAAAACATGAAATACCTGGCTATTTAGTCAGGGGCACTGACCTCTTTTCCCTTATATTATTTAAAAAAAAATTGACAACAGTCAACACAATAATAGCCACCCAGTGTGAATGAAGCAAAATTATACCTATTTTTCAGTCAGATCAGCAAAAAATATATTTTTGGTGTGCCAAGAATTTTAGTAATTAGTTTATGTGTGTTGTGAGATGAAAAAGGTTGAAAATCGCTGAACTAGAGAATGTCACCCCCAACTCCAGGCTTATAATGCCGCCAATGAAATTGTAATAATAATAACAATGTCTAGAACTCCAGTCCTGACAACTCTCTGTTGTGTTGTTTTCACATGCATCTCAAATACAACATACTCAAATTCAAAGCCATCATTTTCTCTAAAAAGATGATTTCTTTCTCTTATTTCCTTAACTTTTTCTTTTTTCAAAATAATACAAATATTGTAGTTACTGGTCAAACTTTCATTTCACTAGAAATATTGATGATAAATGACTATCTCAAAATAGGAACTAACACTTTTTTAAAATTAAAAATATTCACTACTAGGTTAACAGAAAAAAATCAATGTAGGGTATGCCTAATCAGTGTCTAATACCCACGATTCTAACTGTTTTGAAAATCCTAGTTCCTTGTTTCAACAGCTGACTTTCCATAATGGCAGTGTATTTCAAACAATGGTATCAAGGATTTTAATTAAATTATACAAGTAAACCATTTTAGTTGAATTATTACAATAACTCAGGTTTTACTTTACTAATTTATAAGAATAACCTGTGTTTATTAACCCATGATCAGAATTTCTCTTCAAACATTCTTGTGACTTTTCTTTAATATAGTTATACTTTCAGGGCAAGCAAATGTACAGAAAAAGTTTCAGATGTAAAAGTAGTTTTCTGGCTAACTGTACAAAGCAGATCGACATTCCTCTTTTCAAGCACAGTAACTGCTGCACTATTAGAAAGTGCTTCAGACAGATGGCATGACCACTCTGGGAGCTGGATCTTCTGTTAGTTACTACTGACAAACTGGGCATTTTACAGTTTTCGAAAGTTATACCAGAAATTGTATTTGAATGTTTGGAAGCCATATATAGCTGAGCTTTATATCAAATACAATTTATATCAAACACTGATTTAACTAAGGACTATTTCATAGATATATGGGAACTATGTAGCAGTTAAAAACATAAGCTCTGGAACTGACCTGCCTGGATTTAAACTTGGGCTTAGTTTTTTTTTTTTCTTTATACATGAGTTACCTTGAGCAAGTCACTTAACCCCCACGCCTATTTCCTCAACTGTAAGATGGCAATGAAAACAATATCTACCTCAAAGGGTGTTAAATGAGGATTAAATACATCAATTCATGTAAAGGAATTCAAACAATTCTTGGTTCATAGTAAATTTTCATTCAATGTCTGCTCTTAGTATTTTCTTGAGGAAAGGCAATATCAATGAGTAAAATGAATGTAAGGAAGAAGAGAGTCACACATGTTCATTAGGTACCACCATGTGCCACGTTTGTGCTATTTTACATGGATCATCGCATGTCATTCTCACCACAGTCCTGTAGAAAATTATAAGGCTGCCCATTACGGAGAGATCAAAATTGAGACTTAGTGAGTTTAAGTAACTCAGGGAAGGGTACAAAACTGCCATACAAGAAGTCAAGTTCGGAACTACATCTCTGACTCCCTGACCTTCTACCATACTTTCTAATAGTCTTCTTCCCTTAGAATAAAATTCTTAATTTCCTAATTTTAGAACATTCCATTTTTAAACTAAAATATAGCTTAGATATAATCTAGTAAAATAATATTTTTTAAATGAGAGGAGACAGACATTATGCTTTTCACAAAAATTAGGTCAAAATGGATCACAGACATAAATATAAAACACAAAATTGTAAAGTTCCCAGAACATAATACAGGAGAAAACATAGAGGACCTTTGGTATCCTGATGCCTTTTTAGGTACAACACCAAAGACACAGCCCATGAGAGAAATCAGAGAAGCTGACTTCATTAAAATTAAAAATTTCTGTTCTGCAAAAGACAGTAACGAGAGAATAAAAAGACAAGCTACAGATTACTAGAGAATCTTTTTAAAAAACCTATCTGATAAAGAACTGTTATACAAACTATCCAGAAATACCCTTTAAATTTTAGCAGTAATAAAACAAACAATGCAATTAAAAAATGGACTAAAGACCTTAACAGACACAACACCAAAGAAGATATACAGATAAAAAATTATCACCCTTTCTGGTGTGGCTCAGTGGATTGAGCACCCTGTGAAGCAAAGGGTGGCTGGTATGATTCCCAGTCAGGGCATATGCCATGGTTGCAGGCCAGGTCCCCAGGTTGGGGGCGTAGGAGAGGCAACCACACATTGATGTTTCTCTCCATCTCTTCCCCTCTCTCTAAAAATAAGTAAATAAAATCTTTTAAAAAATTATCTTACATTGCTGATGGGAATACAAAATGGTACTGCTACTTTGGAAGATAGTTTGGTGGTTCCTTACAAAACTAAATATACTATTACCATGACATCAGTAATCATTGTCCCTGGCAGTAACACAAAAGAGGTGAAAACTTATGTCTACAAAAAAACCTACATGCAGATGTGTATAGCAGTCTTATTCATAAGTGCCAAAACTTGGTAGCCATCAAGATGTCCTTTGATATGTAAATGAGTAAACAAATTGGTTCATCCAGACAACAGAATATTATTTAGCACTAAAAGGAAATGAGCTATCAAGACATAAAGAGAATACCTAAAAAAAACTTGAATACATATTGCTAAGTGAGATGGCTACATATTGTAAGATCCCAACCATATGACATCTGGGAAAGGGAAAACCATGGATACAGTAGAAAGATCAGTGATTTCTGGGGATTGAGGGTAGGAGAGAGAAATAAGCAAAGTGCAGAGGATTTTTAGGACAACAGAAATATTCTGTATAATGTTATAATGTTGAGTATATGCCATACATTTTTGCAAACCCATTTCTACTGGGTGTGTAACATTAAGAATGAACACTTTTTAAACTATGGACTTTGGGTGATATGATGTATTTTGCCATGTATAATGGGCACTTTTTTACCCAAAGTTTTGAGGGGAAAATAAGGATGCACATTATACATGGGTATAATGATCACATACCATGCATATAATAATCCCTTGTGTAATGTGCACAACAATGTGGGTACGCATTATAAACAGCAAAAATATGGTAGCTTTACCCTTGGTAAAAAAATGTACCATTCTAGTGAAAGATGTAGATGAGGAAGGCTATGGGTATGGGGGTAAAGGAGGAAGGCTATGGGCATGGGGGGAAGGGCACGGGGTATGGGAGCAGTCTCTGTACCTCACTCAACTTTACTGTAAATCTGAAACTGCTCTAAAAAAAACTCTAAAAACGTAGGAGGAGATTGAAACTCAGAGCATTTAAGTGACTTGTCTTGAGACCTTGTAGCCACCAATTTTTTTCTTTCTTTAACTATCAAATGTTTTTTGCTAAAATCATCCTCTTCAAATGTTAGAGCATTCTGTTGGCAATTAGGCAGCAATGTGATGAATATGTATTAGGCCATGATACCTGTGGAATGTAATAGGCCAGCCACTAAGAAAAAGGTGAACCAGGTTCTGACACTGAGATAAAAAGAATAGCTTTGCTGGTGAACACAGCTGTGCCAAACAGCGAGTTAAGTTTCACTTGAAAAGGAAATGACGAGAGAGAAAAAGGTGGTGCTGATGTGTGAAAGGAACTGACAGATTTTCCACACCTTCTTTAAAAGTAATTATAATCTCCTCTATTTCCTGTATTTTCACCATCCTCCTTTCCTCTAGCTCCTTCTTTTCCCTTGTGCAATAAATGTGATCTAAGGTTTTCTACCTGGGAGGAACAACAACAACCAAAAGCCTGTGTGGAAACGCCTTCAATTGCTACTTTCTCTCTTCTCTCCTTCAAGTACTCTGACCATGCAACCTGTCCTCTTCATCACATCCCTAAATTTCTCCACCTATGGCAGTGCTTCTCTCCCAAACAGTCTGCTGAAATAGATCTCACTCTGAAATTAAACAATCATTTCACATTTCTCATTTGGTTTCATGAACCTCCTGCGAATTTCACCACTGATGCCTTCCTCCTTCATTCCATTTTTTCTTGTTTCTCTATTATAATTTTCTCTTGTTTCTCTCTCTTCTCTCATCCCTTGACCTTGATAACCTCTTTTCATGTAGTCAGGTTCCCTATGGTCTCACTGTCTGCCTTTCTGCCATCTTGCTGTTCTCAGTCCACATGCCTAACTTGAGTTTCCTTTGCTTCAACCATACTTACTCTACCTTTCCAGCCTCAGCTCCAGCCATACTATTCCTGCATCACCCCATGTTCCTTCAGAACATGCCTTTCTTCATGCCATTCCTTTTACTTGGATGGTCCTTTTCTTCCTTGGCTTCCTGAAAATGTAGCTTAAAACCCTCTTTCTCAAGTGCCTGAAACACAGTCAGCAGCTGCTGCTTCTGTGTTCTCCTGTGAGTCTCTGCACATTCTTTTGTAACTGCACTTCTCCAGGAGACTGTACCCTCCAAAGGCCCCTCCCTGAAATGCATCATTTATCTTCACAGCCTTAGTACTCTCACCATGCCTGCAATTCAGTAGACCCTCCCATAATTAATTTTTCGTGTTTTGATCGTTGAATAAATTTGGAGTTATTGGGCAAGCAGCTGACACTGACATTTGAAGAGGCAAAAGAGCACAGAGCTGAGGCCACAGTGGTTGGACCATGGATTTGCGGGTGAGGATCTAAGAAAGTCAGAAAACTTCAGGCCCTGGGCAGTTCAGGTCTGGCAGCAAGACTGTTCCCAGAAGTCTTCCTTCAGACATGGGTAGGAAAATACTATACTCTTCCAACAAGTTTTGAATAAAGAAGAAAGTTTAAAGGATTAGAATTACTGGGGATTTCCACTTTCCAAACAGCATTTTTTATTTAATAGCCTTCATAATGTTTTATGTTCATAAAAACTTTAAGCAGTTTTCTTAACCTAACATTACTGACAACACATCATTAAGAGATTTTACAAGCAGACAAGGAGGGCTGGCTTACTGATGCATCCCCAGATACCTCCTGGGTGAGGTCTTTCTTACATGAACTGGGATGCTTTCAAAACAATGACTCAGACTTGCTTTCACAGAGGCCACCTGTACACTGACATGAATAAATGGACATTTATGTACCTAGTCACTCCACTTATGAATGAGAGATCTGGTAGATAATTCAGAGGCACAGACCTCCTGCAAGAGGCTAAAATAGTTCCAGAAAATAAAATGCAGTAATACTAACAAAGATGATATTTTATTGGGTTTTAAACAGTGTAAAGCCAATTTAATAAAGAGTCTCTCTTTTTTGAATTACGTGAAGTAATAAAATTAATTAATTTCATGTTTAAATCAATGAAATGTCAAGTTAAATGAGGTTAAATTCTATTTTGGAACTTGATTAAAGAAATCTTGAAATGTCTCAAGATTGAATTTGTGTCTTCCTTTCAAAATCATTAACAACTGGTCCCAATTACAATGGCCAGAGACCTACGTGTGTGCCTTAAAACATGCACCAAAATGACCCTGACTGCCTGTGTAGTAATATTTGCATCTGACAGGTGACAACTGGGGTGACTTTACTGATATCAAACAGATTCTACTACTCAGTATGTGAATGCCAAACAAACACATAAACAATGCAGATGGACTGTGTACAACTTAATTAGAAAAGACAGTGCCTATGCATAGATGGCCACATGCATGAAAGAATGGCATCTAAGGCACTCATTCACTGGTGGGAACAGTTAGAGAAACTCAGGAGGATGAGTTTGGAAAGGAAAAGACCACTTAGGGCAGAGAAGAAAACTGGTTTCACATAAATAACATCTAGAATGGGCAGCTGGAATGGACTAGGCAAGAGAGGGCCCTGTCCTGGGCCCTAGTCATCTGAGGCTTCCACACTTGAAGTGCCTTCCTTGAAATTTTCTGTTCTTTGCTTTTAAAAAACAGCCTTATTGCAGTGTAATTGACATACAAAAACTGCACATATTTAATATATACAATGATGGCTTGGGATATATGCATAAACCCATGAAACCATCATTCACAAAATACTAGACATATCCTTCCCTCCAAAAGTTCCCTCATCTTTATTTTTTTCTTTTGTGTGTGTGTGTGTGTGTGTGTGTGTGTGTGTGTGTGTGTTAAGAATACTTAACATAAAATCATCCTCATGGCAGAAGTTTCTTATTATACTTATTATTAATAACAGTATTATTAATTATAAGTGCTATCTTATACAGCATATCTCTGGAACTTACTCATCTTAAGTAACTGAAACTGTATACTACTTCACTGAAATTTTCTAAGTCCCTCTGTGGTACCTGGAACCTGCCAGGGCCTACAGTTCTATCTGGGTAGACCAAACCCAGACCAGAACTGTGTGGGATCATTCCTGTTCCGTCTGTCCAAGGTCTTCTCCAATGCTTTATCCCAAACATCAGCCAGATGTTCTGAGGAGCTAGGGCTTCCCCTGTTAGGGCTTAGTGACCTTGTCCTAGTTCCAGGAGAGCATCCTGCCAAGGGATTTCTTCCACTGGCCAGTGCAGTATTTCCTTCACAGGATTGTACAAGATTAGGTCACAAGAATGGTGCATACATAACTGATTCTGAGTGATGTTCATTCATGTAGGACAAAGGGCAAGTTCAAGGTTCCAGGCAATCAATGGGCCAGGCTTAGGGCTTTAGCTTCATGAGCCCATGCATCAGCCTGCCCACATTCCAACCATGGAGGTGCTGCTGGTCTACAGCACTTAAGGTGGCACGGGTAGCTGCAGGCACTCTGTATACCATGGACTCCTTGCCCACTGCATCCAGGGCTGTCATCCCTCCACCTTTATATGTTCCATGTTAACTGTTAAGGAGTCCTCTGGAGGTGGCCATGTCTATCTTCTCCCTGGAAGTCTTTCAAGACCACATTCACCTAATGCTAATGGACCCTTCTGATAAAGTCCTCTCTTGACTCCTATAGATGTAAAGACATGCTTCCCCAAGCCAGTCCTAAGCTGTATGGTCAAGGGACAAATAGTCCTTACAGGAGGGGTCCTTCAACTCCCTCCATGCTGGTGGCATGTGTATAAAGCAGGAGCATGGTCTACATTTTATAAGAGCATATGCCAGGAATGCAGTGATTATGACCTAAAGAGTTCGAGAAAATATGTGGTTGGAAGGTGTGTTATCCTATGTTCACACTCTGAAATTCTAAACAGTAAACCTAGCATGAGTGGATAACAAACTATGATCCACATTTCCTTCCATATACCAAACAACAAAGCCATCCATGGTTATGATTCTGTGCAGGCAAAACCTCTGAGGGAGCCTCCAGTAGCCAGTACTACTGGGAAGAACAATGGATGATAAAGTGTCATGAATAATGATCTAACTGGCATTAAATAAATGGCACCAGGGAACTACAGAGGTAAGATGTAAATTTTTTCAATATAAATATGCTCTGAAGAATTTTGGCATTGAAAATAATAATATCAATAATAATATCATTGCTACTTTTTTCATAATTGGAAAATAACCAATTAGCCTAGAATTGGGCATTGAACAATAAAGAACATTAAGAGATGGGTAAAATTTTAAGAAGGATGCATTCTGTTGACTAAAAAGAAATTTGTAACAGTCATTCTTGTTCATACATTGGATAGTCATCTTTTGAATATTTTCCGTAAGAGAGTTCTGGCAAAAATGACTTGACATCATGCATGTTGGGAGATAAGAGCTGCACTATGCAGCAGTTTGAAACAGATGATCTTTAACGTGGTGTTGGATTATTAGGGTTTTAGACAGCTCCTCCTTTGGTGAGAGACAGTGGGTTCCCACATGGTTTTGAAGTAGTTTTCTATGTAATTCCAGGTGTCTACAAGGTGTTGTTTAGGGTTATCAAAATAAAAGCATGAAGTTGGTAGAAATTTCTGAATTTCATATGTGAGTATGTATATTAACTGTCAATCTTAAAAAAATCTTCTTGAAATAGAATTTTTAAAATCTTACAAGATTATTGTTCTTCCATTACTCTGCTACACTGACTAAGCCAAGTGGCTTTGTGCAATGAGTGTGAGCACTCCCACTGCAGTAACAAGGGAACCATGCAGTGTAGTTTCTAGGATCCTTGCTTCCTATTTCCTTCACTCATCTCTCCTCTGAACCATCCACTTCCATCACCACTTCAGGTAATTCTACTACATCACAGGTAGAAGAATCAGTATTCTAGACAATATTACTACCACTACTAATAAAGCTAAGATGTTCTCAAAAACTCTACTTTTATTATTTGTTTGACTTCTAAGTGAATTTGATTTCAAATGGAATTACTAAAAGTGCCATTCTATGTTGTTCTCTTAACATGAAACAACCTAGCAGAAATCAGTAGAGCCAAAGAAGGGAAGGCTAAACAAGGGCACGTGTCAGGCACTGTGGTAAATAATCTCTGACCAGTTGTTTTTTTTTCAAAATAGTAAACTGTTTTTCCTCCTCACATTGTCTTTAGTAGCTACCTTAGGGGGTAATCTACAAATAAGCTCACTGTCTCCCTAATGGGTCTCATACAGAGCCAACACATACTTTATATCCATAGTAACCAATCACAGCAGGGCTCACTGTTAGCTTTGACTTGCAGGTTCTGTGCCTGGGTCAGTCTTGGCTCAGATTACCAGCACCTCAGCGATACTCTCTCCTGAAATCCCATGGTCCACTTCCAGGATATGGTGCTGCTCATATCATGCGAAGTCCTGAAGGATATGTTAATTTTCTTCCATCACCTAATATCCATGCATGGGGAAATGTTCTTGCTGGTCTTCCTCATTGAAGTCTGTAAAAAAGACCTGGGGGTACTACCCCATTTCCCCTAAACTTCCCCTGACTCATTACCATGCCTAAGAGTTTGGACCTTCTTGGGACAAGGATCCTATTTTCAAATGTATCCAGTGATGAAAACCCAGAACACCCTCTGCTTCATGGGAAGCACTATCTATGGACTAGCGTTCTCCTTCTAATATGATCCCCACCATGTCCACCCTATACTGGAAAATACCTGCCACCTGTTGGATTCCTGTACTTCCTGCTGTTGTGCTCAATCAAAACAAAATTGGGGGTGGGGCTTGCAGAGATGTGACTATCAATTTTGGCTTCCTGAGGAAGCCCACGGAATCACTGGGGAGGATGTGGCCTTTTCTTGGCTGGAAGTCTCTAGTTTCTTCCATCTCTTCTGGTGCCAAGAATCCTGACCCAAGGCCTGGGGTGAGCTTCAGACTTCATTCAGAGAGACAGCAATAGCAGGGTGGGTTTTATTTTGCTTTAAAGTGGCCAGGCCTTAATATTACTTTACTACATTTTGCAAAATTCCTGTGCCCCAGGAAAACCCTGTCACTTATAACTAATTATGGTTCTACCTCCTAGGATTCACAGTTGCTTGCATCACACTTGAGCTTGGTAGAGTCTTTGCAATCTAGTGACCCAGTGCTAGAATCCTCCACATTTCTCCCTCTCTGCATGCTCTATGTTGTCCTTAACTCATATGAGGCCTACCCTGTAAGTCAGTAATGACAAAAGCCACATAATAAACCCTATATGATTGATGTTTCTTCTGCTTTTTCCAAGAATTGCATATAAAATGGAATTCATTTTCAATACAGCTTCTTAATAATGATGGCTTTGAAGTTCTACTTACTGACAGCTAGTGTAGTATAAAAAACAAGGCTACAAACGCCTTTTCAAACTTCCCAACTGCTGCTAGAACAAGTGACACTAAACAATAGCCAAAACCAACAGTGAAGGTTTCGAGATGCTAATGCAGATTAATGTTTTACTTTGAAATTTACATGTATGGCAAGAAACCCTATCTCCAAAGGAAACTCACCTGCTGCTCTGTGGTTCCCCCCAAAATCCACTCCCACTCCATTTTGGACAGTAGAACCAAGGCTAAGATATTTCTTTAGCATAAAAGTGATTTCTACCTGAATGTGTAACTAAAATCCACACAAAAAGAAAATTATTTCAGTAAGATTGAAATTTTCAGTAAGATTCAAAAGATATGTACATGGCTATTCAGTGACTTAAAAGACACTGCTTTCCTCATACACATGGGTATTTCCTACCATATCTGAGTTTAATATTTGTTCTAATTGAGATTCAAAACACCAAACATATCCTACCCTGGAGACCTTCTGTCCACAATATTCAAAAGTCTAGGATATTCAAGTCATCATTAAAAAGGTTCCAGTCCCCTTGGATTGACAACTGATCCTGGGAAAGCAGCACAGACACTAATATATACACATGGATACCTGCCACACAGAGAAACCCAGTGCACACCAAGGCCTAATGGAAGCAGAAGTTAAGTGGCAGCTTCAGAATCCAGAAAAAACAGCACTGCTGAGCAGACCACCTACTTCACTAGTAAAAAGTTGTTCATTATGATGGAATGAAACTGGGATATAATCCAGAAATATTTTAAAAATCAGACTACCTTCATTAAAACAACCTTATTTCAACACATGCACTTTTGTTAGCAGATGGCTGAATACCCACAACATGCTCATTCAAATAAGCATAGTAGATAACCAAATTAAAATGTATTCCAGTTAGAGCACATTTTCTGAGGTTAACTTTAGCTATACTGGGCACAAGGAATGGTTTTATTGACAAGTTATATAAGAGTCGGAGGATGATGTTTACAGCTTCACATTTATTTCCATTGGCATGTTTTCTTTACCCAGCAAAAAAAGGTCAATGACACTACACAAATTCCTAAGTCAGTCAAAAATTAAGACCTATCTGAGCTTGAATCCCACCCCTACCATTCTAAGCTGTGTGAATTTAGGCAAATTTTATAACCCTTCTGGGACCCCTTTTCTTGTTAACACCTTTTCCTTTCTTGTGCGTGAAGAATTAGATAATATTTATAGAGCACCTACTACATTCCTAGCACACTGGTGGCTCCCATCACTATTAGTTATGATAAATCTTCTTACTAATTAAAAATAAAGAAATATTGGTTTTGTATTTTAAATTTGGAAAAATAAAAGGATAGCAGTGGATTAAAGGTGCCATGAGAAAGCACCTTATATACTGACATCGCAGGTTAGATGGAAACTGTTGTGTCCAACATGGTAACCACTAGCCACAGTGTCAACTGACCACTGAAACGTGGTCAGCCTAAACTGATATATGTGGTAAGTATAAACATACATCAGATTTCAAAGAAAGAGTATTATGAATGTAAATGACCTCATTAACAAATTTTACAGGGATATGCTGAAATGAAATTGGCTTAAATGAAAAATCCTAGCTTCCTAAAATACCTTAGATTCTCAAACTTTTCAAATATAGTTAAAATTAACATCCTTATTATTAAATCCATTGCTCTGAATTCAAAGTACTGTTTGATTCTTTCCATTTTATCTATTTTCCAAGGAAGAAAGCAATTTAACTCCTATCCTTTGCCCACCTGCTTAAGTGTAGTTCATTCACATTTTAAATAAATCAATATCTACCTATAAGAACATTTAAAAGAACTTCTTTTAAAAAGTATTATAATCATGTATATTTTATAGTTCCTTATATTGTCAGCAATTTCTAGGCACGAGATTGCATTCAATTGGTTAGTGACTTGGAACATAAATGTATATATTCAATAATTAGGTCTCAGTCCTCTTTCCTGTACCAGTTTTTGCGTACACAGTGATTAAACAGAAGATGCGGAGATCCTGTCTCACTTTCACTGGTTATTTTCATTATTTCCTCTCTTGAATGGCAGATTATGAGACACATTTACTGACTCATCACTGACTGAGCTCCTCCTGTGGACCAGGCACCACTACACGTGCCACGGTGGACAGCAAACAAAATCCTCTGCTCTGAGGGAGTTTAAATTCTAGAGGGGAGAAAAATCATAAACCAGTAAACAACATACATATGTCAAGTGATGAGAAATCAAAGTGGAAAATATATGTCAAGGTAACAGGACAGAAAACAGTGGAAGGGCTGAATCTTAAATAGAGTGGGTGTAGGCCTCTCTGATGAGATGACATCAAAGGAGAATGAAATGATGAGGTAAGCCTCATAGATATTTCTTTTAATTTGTATTGTTTGTGCTGTTACAACTGTTCCTGTTTTTTTTCTCCCTTTCTCCACCTCTACCCTGCCCTACCTTCTCCCTTCCCCACACCAATCCCCATATTGCTGTCTATATCCATGAGTTGTGCATAAATGTTCTTTGGTTAATCCCTTCATATGTATTTAAATAAAGAACATTCTAGTGGAAACAGCAGTGTCAAAGGCAACAAGCCGAGAGTGTACTTTTGGGGCTTTGAATTGTCAAGAAGCCCAAGACATATAAACCACAGTAAGCAAGGGAGAGGGCAATGGGACCAGGTCATTTTGGAATGTGTAGATCTTAAAAGGACTTCTGTTGTAATTCTGAGTAAAATGAGAAGACTTACCATGTTTTGATGTTAAATGAGAGAAGATATGACTTGCCTGAGGATTTATATAATACATCAAGCATTGTACTAAGTGATTCATATTTTTAATGCACTTTAATCATTTAACCAGAAGTTCTAATATATCCACTTTATTCTGGAGGAAACTCAAGATCAAAGAGAACAAGTGACTTGCCCAAGATCACATAGCTAATGAATCACAGAGGTAGAACTCCAGTCTCATCTGTGCTACTTAAAAAGTACAAGTGGTTTAAAATTTGACATCATAAAAGGTAAGTGAGAAAAAAGATTCAAGGACAGCATTTTGAAAATTATTCAATATGTATAGAAATAACAGGAAGATAAGAGCTAAGAATGTCAATAGGCTTTTCTTTTAGTTTATGATTCTTAATATTAAGGCATATAAATTTACTGACCGGGAAACAGATAATAGTTGATGCTCAGCATATGTTTAGGAGATGACTACATGGTATTTTGAAACTAGAGAGAGGAAAGTACATTCCAAGACATAAAGACAATATCAAGGCAGTGTGGTAGACTGTAATTTTGTTTCAACATTCTAGCTTCCTCCCCATTTTCCACCAGGCCCATTGCTGCAAGAGAGATTATACTTTCTATTATGTTATCTTCAGGCATAGCTATATGACTTACTTTGGCTGATGAAATGTCAGTGGAAGAGATAGGAGACATGTGCCTCCTGTGAGCAGAAGTTGTAAGAGCCGATGTGGATTCTCATTCTCTCTGTGATCTTGACATACCCTGAAAAAAGGTAGCTCCTCCACTGGAATCCCAGGATGAATAGGACAGGAAGCAGAGCCTCAGACAATATTTTACATGAGCAAGAAATAAAGCTTTGACTTCATGAAGGTTTTTGTTGTTGTTACAGCCACAAAAATTTGTGAAAGCCACCTAATAGAGTTAAAGGTGAAAGTCGAGTAAGTTGAAAACTGTAAGGTCTTCATCTTATAGAAGTGGTGACTAAACTCATTTGCTAAGAGTGAAATTAGGAGTTTCTAGCAAGTTGAAAGACTAAAAAGAATCTTTTCAGGAATGAGATAAATCTAATATATGTAACATATGTATTAATAAGTACCTATAATATATTTGTTTCAATGGCAGAAGATAGTTAAATAGCCTAGCTAAAATGTACAAACTAAATACAGATGGGGAGATACTGTGTCTCTCAAAGACTTCCAAAGTACATCTGCATTTTAATTATTAGGAACTCCTTACTTTCAAACAAAAAAATAAGAATAACAATATAATAAGAATAATTAGAATATCAAATTTAAACCATTACTGGCTTAATCTGAAAAGAAAGCCAACCAAGAATCTTTATATAATCTTCAGCAATAAAATATAGAGTTATGGATATTTCTTTTTCTATGGCATCCCAGACTCATAAACTACACAGTTTCTGAAGAAGCTCATCTTACTGACATCACTGAATGTAACAAGAGAATGGCCAAGATAATCTAGTCCTTTCCAAGAACTGCATTATTCCCATGTCCAGAATAATGCATAGAAATACATACTGGGTGGAAAAATAAAAATACATGCTTCCTGGAGATAGGAGAGGAAATTAAAATTTTAAAAATAAATTTGATGGTTAAATAAGCATGATATGCATTGCATAAACTCCAAAAGCCATCAGAGCCAACATTCTGAAAGATCATTCTATCCTGATTTTCAAACGTCTATAATTCTAACTTCCATAATCTCTTGTTTTTAATGGCATTAGAAATAATAATAAAAGGTACAATGCATTAAGAACATATCTGGTGGTGTTCATTGTATGTTATTTCACATAGTCATCATGCACTTCTATCAGGATGCTACTTTTCTTACCTCTGTTTTTTAGTGAGAACAAAATCAGAACACAAATATTCCAAAGCCAATTCTAAGTTAGTTATTTAGACTTTTTTCTAAAGAGACTTTAGAGTATAGCATATTATACTCTATTTTTATCCTTAAATATTTCTTAAAATGATTTCTAACTTGACTGATCATTTTAATCTATTAACTACTAGCCAACAGTTTCTCCAAAATGAGATTGTAACCCGACCTGATGTAAGCAGAAGGTTTTGTGCCACTCAAATGCCCAGCACATTTTTGGTACACGGTAGGTATGAATGAGCAAAGAGGTCAAAATATCTGTAGCCTATATTAAAGTTATATATTCCACTTATGGTATATCTTAACACAAAGCCTTATTAGGCAAATATAAATGGGAAATTATTAATTGCAACATAAACAATCTGTATCAATCTCAGAAATAGCCTATTAGAAAAAATATTCTGCAAATATAATAGATTTTAGGAAAAGAAGGAGAGGCTTAAACATGTCAAGATGGTGAAGTTCACAACTGTATGCAGAGGTCCACCTACAGGCTTAGGTTCGAGCTGAGAAACAGGCAAAATTAAACTATTAGATTTTGTTTTTTTAATTCAGGAAGAAACTTTCTCTGATATTGATGAACATCATTTAGAATGTCAAATTGAAATCTCTAGGTAAGAGGTTCACTATTCATGCCAACAATTATAAGTTTATTTTCTTCTTTCACCGCATTACCTGCCTAACTCTTTGGGTTTAGTACAAAAGCAGGCGCACAACAGCAGTATTACAAGGAGTATGATGCTGGCTGGCAACACCACTCTCCAAGGTGGGGAAAAAGTCTCCTAGAATCAGTGGTCTCATGATCAGTTCAAGCAAATGTTCACAAAACAGTTAATTCATTGGAAGCAAAGCCAAAAGGAACATTAACATCTTGCTAGGATCTTCATAAAGCTTCACTAACACTAGCCAACACAGCTGCCTTCCTGCCTATTTTAGCAGCAGCAAGAAACACAAAATTGATCAAGAAACTTTTCTGCATCTGCCCAAAATTTATGGGTAAGAATTAGATATTCAGTTAACCTCAAAGTCTTGGCTGTAGAGAAAGAGCTACATTTCTGTTCTATGAATAGAGACTGTGAAAGAGAAAGACTAGGTAAAGCAGTTCTTCAGGAACAGCGGAGGTCCCCAAATTAATAATAATATGCTGGGAAAATGGTAATAGCCATAGCTTGTATTGGAGTATAGCTTTTAATTTTTTTTATTGATTGATTTTATAGAGAAAGAGGAGTGGGAAGAGGAGGGGGGAGAGAGGGGTGGGGGGGGAGAGGGGGGAGAGAGAGAGAGAGAGAGAGAGAGAGAGAGAGAGAGAATATGTCGGGCTGTTGTCCACTGGTTGATCCATTTATTGGTTGATTCTTGTATGTGCCCTAACTGAAGATCGAATCCACACCCTTGGTGTATGGGGACAGATGCTCTAACCAACTGAGCTACCCAGCTGGGTATAGCTTTAAAAGAACTTTTACATATAGCTATCCCTTTATCAGGTGAGCATATGGAGAATTAGGCCAATAAATAATTCAATTCAATTAACTTCTTTGACACTGGTTCCATGTGACTAGGGACTTTCATGTTCCTAATCCTGTATCAATATAAACTTGAGGAGAGGGAAGGACCTGGCCACGTAGGAGCTGTACATGGACAAAGCTGACAGAAAGATATGGTGATATCAAGTGATGAGACGCCTATGAGATGTGGCGGCTTTGGAGAAGCTCATGTAGGAATATTTATAAAATAATTTCAGTGATAAACCTAAAATTATTCATAATTCTGAAACAAATGCAAGTGTACCTAGCCTAATTTTTCCCTATATGTCATGACTCAAAAATCACAGTTAATTATGTGAAATTTAATGGAACTAAAGTGGTGGTCTGATTAACATAAATATATTTGGATCTTTGTCAGTGAACCATGGGTGAAATGACAAAACATCTTTCATTTAATTCTTCTTTAAATACAATCCCATGCACCATTGCCTCAATAAACACTAATTATCTTCATCTGTGAAACAATTTCACTTTAGACAAGAATTTTTTAAATAATGTTACAATTCCCATGCCATTTCTTAAAAAGCAGAGAGTTTGATGTTCTAGGACAATAGTGATGGATCACCCCTCTTTTCTTTCCCTTTCCTACTAAACTGTGGCAAAGGATAAAAAAACTATAACACTTCATTTATAATGCTATCATCATTCTCAATATGACCTAACCAGTAAAAACTGCAAAATCAGCAGTGGATCCAGACCTACGGATTGTCTTTAAAAAGAGTGAGAAAAGAAACACTCCGGAGTTGCATCCAAGAACCTGTCATTAGACTTTGGGATGAAGTTTGCTTTTGGCTACTGCTTAGTTCAGCAATTGCTACTGCTCTACTTCTGACTGGTTATCAACTTTACAAAGAAGAGACTTAGAAATACTTTAAAGATAACCTTACTGTGAAAAGCTTGGTAATAAACATCAATTGAAAAAAACAATTTTATTAAGTACCTACAATGTGCAAGGCAGGGAGCTCATGAGAATGGTAAGTACTTTTCTGTACTGTGTAGGTTCTAGACACCCAATAAACATTAATAAATGGATTGATTTGACAGGTAAAAGTTCATAGGATTCTTTTCTTACTATTTCTATGTGTTTTCAATTTCTAGCCTTGCATAGCTGTTATAGAGGGTAGTTTGAAAATTTTCAAAAATGTAGGTGAACTAAGTTTACAAGACCTAAATTATTCATAAAATATGATGGAAAGTTTCACATCTTAAATGCATATTAGCACCTTCAGGTCATTCAAACATTCAGTTTGCTACACAAGAAGTAGGAGACTATGGCATCGACTTAGGATATTAAAGCAGGCTGGTAATGAGGTCAGAATATCCAAAGCTAACACTTTAAAGACTATATCCCACAGTCTCACCAAACAGGAAGGGAACTCACACATATGATTTTTAGAGACAAGGAGGAGGATGCTGTGCCAATCACTGTACTAAGTCACTATACCTGTGAGTTTAATCTTTACAGGAACTCTCCGAAGTCAAAGCTTTTGATATCTCATTTTACAGTTGAGAAAACAAAGACTAAGGGAAATTAAATAACTTGCCAAGACATGTAAGTGGTAGAGTCAGGGCTCACACTCAGGCAGCATGGATCTAAACCCCACATGGCCCTGAGTCAGTCCCGAGGGAGCAACAGTGAGAAGCCACTGGGCTTGAGGGTAGTGTCTGTCTGTCCTGGATTGCTCATCATTCCTGGAAGCTGAGACAATTTAACTTGTCTTTATCTTTATCTGCTTTTATCTATAAGCACCCTCCCCCAACAAAAAAAAAGAAAGAAAAGATTCTTGGAAAGATTTCTTTCTCAGTAGTGGTGCCAATCCTGAACTTACGGGTCCTGGCATATTCAGGTAGCAGTTCTGTCTGTATAAGAGTAACACAAACATCCTGTCTATATAGCCCTTTAGAGAATGTCAAACAAATAGTTTCCTCCCCAGATTCCATGTCAAGATGGAGTTTGTTTCATGTTTTACACCAAAGAGAATATCTGTGCCAAGTTTAAATTAAGAACAAAAGTCAAAGTAATGGTGCATCAGTTTGTGGGTTTGGCAGTGGCAAGGAAAAACAGCCTCAAAGAAAACTTGTACCTTTTATGGAAACCAAATATTGACCACAATTGGCACACAGAAAACTGCATGGACAAACAAAACTGCTGGATAAACAAATCAAAATTACATAGGAAGCTGACACCCATTCTTTACAGTGGAAAACCAAAGATAAAAAGTGAGTCACAAATTTTATATTCTTGGAAAGGATAAATGTTCACCCATCTGGTAATATGTTTTAAAAATTTCCCTGAAGATGTCTAATATTTCCAATATTTTCTTTAATAACAAACTAAGAATAACTGCAATGTGTTAATGGCACAGAACAACAGACTATAAATTCAGTTATGAAAGAAGAAAAGTATAATTCATAGTATGTAATATAATATAAAGTATGTTCTCAGATTCATATAACATTTCTAGATTATGAAAGAATAATATATATGTGTGTGTGTCTCTGGATAGGGGTAAATATAGGATTTGAGGAGGAAAAAGAGTTCTTTCAGAGACAGCTGTATACAAATTTTCAAAGTAGCAAGGCTTAAAGGGTGTAAACATTATTTAACCTTTTTTCTCTTTTGTTATCCAGTGTCCTTATGTTTTTTCATTGCCCTGACCCACACCAAACCAAACTTTCATAACCTTAACAGATTCTAAAGAAATAATAGAATCAACTCATTCAAACTAGGACCTACTAATCTTTGTGAAGCTCTAAAAACCAGAACCCTTTAGCTGATCTCCCGTAAAGTAAATGAAAAGATAAAAAAGAAGTCTTACAACTAGTTGGGAGATCACAAGCATCACTCAGCAAATCAGGGCCGTCGTGTAGCCAGGGGCCCCTCTATTTTCAATTCTTAGTGAACTACAGTATAAAAACTGTAATCCTGTTCGTTCATGAAAAAAAGTGAGTATACTATCATTTTCTATGAGTTTTGTGTTCTGCATTTTTTAAATTTTTGTTTATTATTTTTTGCCTGATTTGGAATAAAATCTACATGACTCTATTTCTGAACTTCCCTTTGCAGTGTTAACTGCATACCTTGTGACTTTGCTATTTTACCACTTATCACAGTTTATCACAATTATTTTAGTGCACTTCAGTTTTTAAGTGGAGACCTGAGGTCCACACAACATGCCCCGGAAGGCCCAGCAACTAATCCAGAATGTGAGCCCCACTCACATCCCATCTCAGCAGGCACCCAACCAGGGCTGCCTTCTTTCTGCCTTCTCAAAATGTTCTTTTATATTAAAATAATTATGCACATTTAACTTTTAAAAAGAAAAAAGAAGTCATTCCATTTAATCTTCATTAAACTGAAGAATCCCCATTACTCTATCTCTCTGGCAGCTACTGCCCACAACTTCCCAGGAGAATCAAGTCCACTTCTTGAAACTTTTACCTGAAAGAAAATAAATTCTAGCATCTGTTCCACTGAAAATTCAAATATTTTAAGGAAACTATTCAACCCTGTTTGGACCCTCTAAGATATATCACATGCCCTCTTAACACAACATGCCCATCGACGGCAGCACAACCCTCTGGAGGCAGCAGCCTAATGTCACACAGCATCAAGTATCAATGACTTCCTCTGACCCTCACTACAGTATGTTTCTGTAGTGCCTAAGGTTTTTATTTTTAGCAGCTACTTCATCCTCCTGGCTCATATTAACTTTATAATCATATTTTTGAAAAGCCACAGTTTAATTAACTTTTTTTAAAGAGCAGTATTTGCTATCAAATGGTGTCTCCATTACCTTACAACTGTCCAAACTGATTTTTAAATAAATATTTACATTTAAATTTAATCCCATAATTTGATGCAATCTATCAACTCAATGCTGAGCTCTTTATTGACTGATCCTCACACATCTCTCAACAAAACAGAATTATTAGAAATGGGATATCCCTTTTCTGTTAATTATATCCCTTTTTTTTTTTTCTGTTCATCTGCTATCTACCAGCTCTGGCTGGTCATAATCACTCCTTAGAAATGTAGCTCCTATTGAGTTTTTCTTCATCATGCTGGTTTTCATTAAAGAATAACATCTCTTTTCAATAATTCTGAGTAAGATTGTGGTGGGAGAATCTTTCTCACTTCACTCTGTGATACAGAGAATTCACTGCCAGCAATGCAGGATGGTTTCTCCCACAGGTCTGACATCACTACGAACTCAACCAGCCAACTTGAATCTTATCCAAGACCTTGAAAGCTGGGCATACAAATTTTTTTGCCATCTAAAACAGTAGAAATCTGAGATTTGACAATGAGTAAATCAAAACAAAAATGGAGTGTCCACACCGACTGTGGTGACTAGCAACACCACCATGATGCTGAATGATGGACACCATCATTTTCCACCTAGAATCACAGATTGTTTTATTTGTAAATCACCAGTAGGAAATTGTAGCACTGGGATCTCCCAAGATACTGTTCTATGAGATCAAAATTAAGCAAATATATAATACTATTTTACATGTTACATTTAAATTACTTTTAAAATATGATTTCACCATTTAAAATGATTGTTTTAATCTGGCAAACACTAAATAGAATTTATCCACCTGTCTTTGATTTTCTTAAGTGAAACTTCACAAAAATATAACCAAAAGACTTAACCTCTTGCCACATAAGTACATTTTATAATTCCACAAAATGTTTATTTAAAAAGAAGTAAAAGGAGTCTGTATCAAATATAGCAAGACATTACTTTCAATAAATCAAACACTTTGGGATGCTATGCTAGCTTGTCAAAGTGTGATTGAGTATGAAAAGCATTCATTTCATTTTTAGTTTTTTATGACATTTAGCATAAGTAAGAAGTACAAGTAATAATCCTGGAAAAATTAGTCCTTATTTCATCTTTCCAAAAGTTTCAGAGTAGCTGGAATGCTGTATGTGAGAAAAGAGTTCCCAGTTGGTTCTCTCTCAGAGCTCAAGTCCAAAGGCTTAGAAATCTTCCTACTTGGTATATAGGCATTTTGCACTCAAAGTCATAAAGTGACTTTATTTTGGAGGTAATGCACAGCTCAATTATATCATATTTTACAATTATGTCTATTCCCCCAATCTTCCTTTCCCCATCCCCTCCAAATAGATTGGTATTTCTTAGCAGAGATATTATATCTTTAATTTCTATATATTCCTCATAGAGCCTAAAACAGCATTAGGTATGTAATACAACATATACATATATATACACATATGTATATTTAGATGCCTGTAGATACATTGAAAAAACTCTTTAACTTCCAATAGGCTAGGAAGTCTGCTTTTATACGGCCTACTCACTGTTTACACAGAGGGTTATTTTCTTGACTTCTAAAGGGATTTGACACTAGTGTTTCTGAGCAACCACCAATAGTTTTCATATAAATGAGTTTTCATACTGACTAAGGCTGTTTTCAGGTTTTGATAATAAACTTGAGCAGTTGTAATAGAGAATATGGCCCACAAAATCAAAAACATATGCTGTATAGCCCTTTAAGAAAACACTACTCACCCTGATATAAGTAACATACACAACACAGTAGGACTAACAAGAGTAGTGGTAGAAGCTATACTAATGTAATAAATCTTCTTTGACTACTATTCACTATTGTTATCATCAACTTGCCAACTAGGTTACCACTCTTTACTAATGGATCATCAGGTTATCACTCTTTACTAATGGATCCTACAATATGTTCCTATAATTTGATCTCAAGTCTTTAGCTGATCTTGTATATCTGTATGATTTCTAGCCTGAGTTTTTATACTCAGGCCTCCTGACCCCTGTTTCATTTTCCCATATAAATCCCTAGTCTCCTATTCACTCAAAACTTCACTGTTACCAAATTTACTTTGGAAGTTTAGTTTTCCTTGTCCTCCTCTGTCAAGGACTCCCAACAAGGTTACAAACCCATCATGATTGACTCCAAGAACAAATGTAACACCACTGAGACCTCTCTATTGCTCAGCAAGCCTTTGATTCAGTCCTAATTGACTAGTTAACTGCATTCTCCTTGACAGGTGACCCCAAACTTTCTTACTGTCATCAAAACTTTTCATCTTTCTTTTATCTCTCAGTGATTTCAACTGATACAAGGAGTATTTACTGAACAGATGACCCTTCTTCTTAATTTACAGAGAAGATGATGGTCCCTGGAGATGATACCTTAAAATGTCCCTCCTCTCCACCTGAAGATGTGGCTGGCTTCATCTGCACTCATTCTTACACTCAGCTCCAATGTCCAAGGCAACATATTTTATCTATGCCTTGGGGCTATCCCGTCTCCTTCTAGGCAATTTCTTCCCTCAATTGCTCTTTGCTCTTTTATCATTATCTATCATAGCCAGCTTTCACAAGAATCAATGATTATCACCTGGCTGAGTGATCTAAACTCCAATTGGAATAATAAGAGAACAGAAATAGCTTCAATTTCATGCAGAATGAATGATACAGTTCTTATCACTAACAAAGTGTTGGTTTCAATTACTAACTCATGTGAAAAAGTCTAAATCAGCAAAAATTACTGAAACACTAGTTTTCAACCAAAGATAATGCCTTAGTCCTAGATTTTTTTAAAAAATTAAATAAGGTTATATTAGAAAGTTCATCACTGTCCAAAATGAGATGCAGAGATACAGTTACAGTTCACCCCTCGAAAGGCAAATCTTACACGGAAAGGAGTTATGCACAGAGGATATTCTTCTGACATATTTTAGAACAATTGAACTCTTTTGAGTTCATATCTTCAACAAATCCATTGTGATCTCTAATTTTAAATTAAAAATTTTAATATTTCAGATATTATTAGTTTCCTGACACATCCCCCAACCTTTTTAAAATTAATGTTCTAGTAAAAACACTAAAAAAATCACAAGTCCACCACAGTAAATAAATAAATAAATTAATTAATTAATTAAACAATAAAAAAATAAAAACCTAAGTATGGCAAAGAGCCCACCTAGACTCTTAGGAAGTCCCACACTCTACAAGTTCCCTGAAATTAGACCAAGGACAACATTGCCTTAGATATGCTTCTACTTATTAAACATAGAAGACCTTTCTCTGAAAGAAATTCACAATACAAGAGGCATCTGACTTTGTACTCCTACAATCCCTTGCTTAGAAACCCAAGTCCTTGAACACCAGAACTAGATAGCCATTTCAGTGTTATGTATATAGCTGTACAACTTCCTTTGCTATCTATACTTTAATCCAATTGTTCATAGTCCATTTGCTTCTAAAGTCTAAGCAAGAAAGGGGAATGGAAAAGATGGAAACAAAAAGGCTTTACAGACTAGGAGCAGTAGTCTCTTTAACAATAAACTAAAATCAAAGCTTTTCAATTGTTAGAGAGCCATTTGTTGAAAACTCTCTCCTTATTCTATTGTACTGCCTCAGCTGTATTTGTTAAAAATCAATTCACCATATGTGTGTGGATCTATTCCTGGATTTTCTATTCTCTTCCACTGAGTGGTAGTTCTATCTTTTCATGGTATCACACTATTTTAATCACTGTAGCTTTACAGTAGGTCTTAAAATCAGATAGTGTAAGTAAATAGCCTTATGTATTTTTTTAAAAAACATGCATTGTCTATATTAAGTGGTTTGCATTCCCAAATAATTGTTGACTATTTCTACCAATGAACTGACAAACAAAATCCAGCTAGAATTTTTACTGAAATTGTTTTGGACCTACAGAGCTGTTTGGTTAAAACTGACATCTTAATAACGTTAAGTCTGATACCCTACAAACAGGTGTCACTGAACAACTCTATTCTTCTATCCAAGCTGATTTCTCCTTAAATTTTCTACCTTCTAGTCTCATATTATATTGATGGTGCCAAACAACATTTTCAAAATACACTTCTAGATCCCACAGTAAATGATCTACAAATATGTGGTCATTATCTTAATTTTCAGCACGATGTTCCTTTTCCTGTGTTTCTAACATTTTTATTACAGCCACATTTATTTTGTCTTATTTATAAGATTTGAAAGCTTATTAATAACTTTGCTATAAATGGAATCATATAGTATATGCTCTTACATCTGGCTTTTTTCATTCAGCATAATATTTCTTGGATCCATTTATGTTGTTGTGTATATCAGTACAATATTCTGTTTCCTTGTTTTCTTCCTTTATGCTGAGGAGAAATCTTTGTTATGGATATATCATATTTTCATCTATTCACTTGCTGATACACATTTAGGCACATCCCAGTCTCTGGAAATTCTGAACAAAATATCTATGAATATATGAGTATAAATTTTTGTGTAGACTTATATTTCATTTTTGGCTTGGGTAAATACCTAGGGGTGAATTGCTCCGTCATATGGGAGTTATGTGCTTAATGTTTTAATGATGTTGCAACGTTTATGTTGCCACTAACAAAAGCCATAAGCAGAGATAAATTAGTTCAATGCTGAGGGGCCGAATGGACACTAAAATTGTACCCGCGAACTAAGAAGTAGATTGATTCTATGGTTAAAACTGTAACACAAAGGACGAACCTGAAACACTCTCCCAAAGCAGAGAGAAAAAGAGCAAAGAGATAAACTTCATGCCAGAACACAATTTTAATAGAAAATGCAGAACTGATCACTAATCAAAGATTTTTAGGTGAACTGAGTGAGGAACTGAGGAAGAATAGATGGTAATAATGAAAGAAAACTTCAGGAAACTGTATACGAAATTTAAGAGATCACAGTGTTCTTAACAAAAAAATTCAAATCAATTAAATAAGAGCTATAGTCAGATACTTCTTAGATTTTCTTTCTTTATAAGGATCAATTAACTCAAAAAGTATGCAGTCAGAAAAAAATTATCAATGGAAAATGAAAGACATTAATTTGTGATCACACTCATCTACAAAATTAAATTCCTAAACAATTATTGAGCAATGTTTATAATTTTAAAAAGAAAATAATTGACCAACTAATAACTTTACATTTAGTCATATTTTTACTCATAATATATAAAGGCAAGAAAAAGATATTTTTAATTATTAAAAAAATCTGTTTATGAAACAAACTATTTAAACATGTACTCAGTTGATTGAGCAATGAGTCAAATTAAAGAGATCTTGCATAAGGAAATGGTGGTTTATAACTAGAAATGAGAATAAAAAAACAGTTTAATAAAAGTTGCCTATCAACCACCCCTGCCCTCACCTCCACACTCAATCCTTCACCAGTCCAGTCTCTTTGAGAGCCAGTGTCTCCCATCTGTGTGTATTGCTCCATCTCACTGACACTGCCCTTCTCCAGGTTTTGTCCCCTCCTCTGGGCAACCTTAACCACCTCCTAACTGGCTTCCCTGTAGCCAATCCAAGGACCTCACTGTAGCCTCTCTCACTACCCCCACAAAAAAGTTGTCTAATTCTAGCAAATACTGTAAAAAAAAGGCAACACAAAAATTAAAAGTAAATATGCACAGAACGTACATATACTGTGTAATAACCTAAATCCAAACCTCGGGTTACTTTATATACTATTTAACAATAGAAAGTAATAGGTAAGTTGATGTAGGGAAGTGAAAGAAAAAAGTGCTGGCCCTGGCTGGGTAGCTCAGTTAGTTACAGCCTCATCCCCATATGCTAAGGATGCGGGTTCTATCCCAGTCAGGGCACATGCAAAAATTAACCAAAACCTGAATAAGTAAGTGGAACAACAAATCAATCTCTCTCTCTCTCTCTCTCTCTCTCTCTCCATCCTCTCTCCCCCCTTCTTCCTTCCTCTCTCTCTCTCAAATCAATCAATGAAATTTTTAAGAAAGTGCTGAGTGTATCATACTTTATAAGAATTCTGTTTTTTTCCGTCTCTATTTTTTTCTTTCTCTTACTCTCTTTGCCAATTTGGATTTTGTTGTTATTTATAAAATTAACAAATATTAGTTCCAATTCTCTAATCACAGCGAGAAATGACATTTCAGAGAATACTTGCCCCATAAACTCTCTTTTTATTGATATTGGACTCTATTGATCTGATAACATGTAAACTACCTGGCAAATTTCTGTGCACTTCTTTTCATCAGATAGCTAAGTGCTAGAAACTTACTCAGGAATCCTTTAGTCCTTTTCTTTTAAAAAAAATATACTTTATTGATTATGCTATTACAGCTGTCCCATTTCTTTCTCCCCCTTTTTTCCCTCCACCCTGTATCCTCCCTCCTATCATCATACCCCCCACCTCAGTTCATGTCCATGGGTTGTACATATAAGTTCTTTGGCTTCCCCATTTCCCACATTATTCTTAACCTCCCCCTGTATATTTTCTACCTACAATTGATGCTTCTTATTCTCTGTACCTTTCCCCCCATTCTTCCCCTCCCCCTCTCCTGCTGATAACCCCCCATGTGATCTCCATTTCTGTGAATCTGTTCCTTTTCTACTTGTTTGCTTAGTTTGCTTTTGTTTTTTTAGGTTTGGTTGTTGATAGCTGTGAGTCTGTTGTCATTTTACTGTTTACTGTATTTTTGATCTTCTTCTTTTTGCTAGATAAGTCCCTTAAACATTTCATATCATAAGGGCTTGGTGATGATGAACTCCTTTAACTTGATTTTATCTGGAAAGCACTTTATCTGCCCTACCATTCTAAATGATAGCTTTGATGGATAAAGTAATCTTGGATATAGGTCCTTGCCTTTCATGACTTCAAATACTTCTTTCTGGCCTCTTCTTGCCTGCAAGATTTCTTTTGAGAAATCACCTGATAGTCATATGGGAACTCCTTTGTAGGTAACTGTCTCCTTTTGTCTTGTTGCTTTTAAAATTCTCTCCTTATCTTTAATCTTGGATAATATAATTATGATGGGCCTTGGTGTGTACTTCCCTGGGTCCAACTTCTTTGGGGCTCTGTGAGCTTCCAAGACTTCCTGGAAGTCTATTTAGGGAAGTCTTTTTAGGGAAATTCTATTAGGGAAGTTCTCCTTCATTATTTTTTCAAATAAGTTTTCAATTTCTTGCTCTTCTCCTTCTCCTTCTGGCACCCCTATGATTCGGATGTTGGAATGTTTAAAGTTGACCTAAGCCTTTCCTCATTTT
Source organism: Anoura caudifer (assembly GCA_004027475.1). Lineage (NCBI taxonomy): Eukaryota > Metazoa > Chordata > Mammalia > Chiroptera > Phyllostomidae > Anoura > Anoura caudifer. Next base: position 49,276 of record PVKU01009732.1, read on the forward strand.
TTATTTTTTTTTTGAATTCTTGTTTCTTCATTATGTTCTGGTTGAATGTTTATTTCTTCTTTCTGGTCCACACTGTTGATTTGAGTCCCAGTTTATTTCCCTTCATTGTTGGTTCCTTTTACATTTTCCTTTATTTCACCTTTCATAACCTTCACTTTTTCCTCTATTTTGCAACCATACTCAACCATTTCTATGAGCATCCTGATTACCAGTGTTTTGAACTCTGCATCTGATAGGCTGGCTATCTCTTCATCACTTAGTTGTATTTTTTTCTGGAGGTTTGATTTGTTCTTGCATTTGGGCCTTTTTTTGTCTCAGTGTGTCTTATATCATAAGGGGCAGAGCCTTAGGTATTCACAGGGTAGGGCAACCCTCTTGGCTGCATTGTGGCACTGTATGTGGGGGAGGGGTCCAAAAGGGAGCAATGCTGCTTGCTCAGCTCTCAGCTAGCTTTCAGTCACTTCCCTCACTTCCCACAAGCAAACTGGGCTCTTCTGATGCTGATTCCCTCATGGATGGTTTTGTGTATGGTCTGGAACCCTGTGAATCTCTCCAATGAACTCTCCTGTGAGGCTGGGAGTTTCTCCTGCCACCACAACCCCAACAGGTATTTTCAGTCAGAGGTTTTGAGGATTTATTTCTCCACACTGGAACCCCAGGTTGCTCGGCCTGTCTTGCTCCCCACTTGTTCCTCTCAGTTTACCTGCACACAAATATGCAACAGCCTGTTCTGCCCACCCTGGTCCTCCAGTTGCTGCCATTCTGAGAGTCCTCTCCACCCCAGCTGTCCACCTTGGTCCCTCCTACTGGTCTGGATGAATGTTTCTTCTTTAAATCCTTGGTTGTCAGACTTCCATACAGTTCAATTTACTGGCATTTCCGGTTATTTTTTGTTTTTAAATTTGTTGTTGTCCTCCTTTTGGTTGTGCGAGAAGGCAAAGTGTATCTACCTATGCCTCCATCTTGGCCAGAAGTTCTCCAAATGTATCCCTCAGTCCTCTTCTCCGAAGCAGAAATTTTTGGTCACCTCATCCCTGACATGGGGTCACCGCAATTCTGCTGACATGTTCAGTGTTTGGGAGTTCACTTCTTTGCAGACCAGCTTACACCATTGTTGGAAAACTCTGAAATGAGATGATGTTGCTTTTCTAGGAGCCATAGTTCATCTCCCAGCATTATTCACCCATTTGTCCTACTTCTGCCCTCTGTAGCCCACCGGCAAGCCTTCTCTTTTCTAGGGGAATCACAGCAGCTTTTTCTCACTGGAAACCAAACCTCTTACTGTCCCATGTATCTCCTGAGAAAATGGCCACCATAAATAGATTCGATGCTCCAGATGTGGTCTTAACCAGAGAATGGGATTTATCAGGATAGTGCCATGGGTGAAATACTTTCTTTAACTGGAAATACACCTTTATTAATGAATGATGAATTCTAATTCTACTGTTATTTTTTTCAAACTGAACTGTTTAACATAGTTTCAAAATTGATTTGTGGTAAAATAACTGCCTTCTCCATACAAATTTTCCTATGTATTTTTTTTCAAAATCAGGTTTCTTCCAAACAGTAATGTATGTTTTCAATTTCTATAATGACCCTTATTCTGAAAAATTACCATATCGCTTTCTAAATGGCTATTGTTATAGTCTTTAAAGTATTTTGATATTCTACACCAGTTTTCTACTATTCAAATGCCACATTAAAGAAGAAAATGTCTAAAACTTTAATGAAGCATATTTAAGCTTTAATGCCATATTGTTAGTTTTTCTTCTGTCTACATAGAAATCATAATTATATGGCAAAAGTTTTAATAAGAGAAAACATGTAAAATCTACCAAGTCTAGGAACTAAAACATAATTTGTATGCAATAAATTATCATTATCAGTTCCCAATACAATAACTGAGAATAAATTGGTATCCTTTTTTATTGTATAACTGAAAAATAGACCATGCTATTAATTGGTAATATGGTATTATTGAATTAATTGAAAAAATTATTGCATGTAAATTTTCTTTCAAGGCATTGATGATATTCATTTAATCCATATAAGTGATTGTTAAAGCAACCAAATTTGTACTTTGTATTAAATTTGAATTTGAACAATTTAACTTTATAATAAAGAAGTCACTGTGAGTCACTGTAAAATACTAGGATGTCTGTCTTTTGGATTAAAATGTTTAAAGCTCCAGAACCATAGCCATTCTCTACTTGTAACAGACAATTATCCATGTGGATTTGAACTTTCCATCATCTGACATTATTCCAATTTATTATTACTGTAATTTTCTGGGAGGTTGTGTAGAATAGTTGAGGTTAAAATAAAATCTGTTTACTTTTCACAAACTTATATTTCAATCATTTTAAAATTTACTGCTAAAGGAATAGTTATGCTTTGGGTGGATTTGGTTTAAATCAGTAAGATACAATTTTCACTAGTAATTAGGAATACAAAATTTAATCAGTTTTTCCAATAAAAAGTATCTTCGTTCAACTTGGATTGACCTTAATGATCAATGTTTCATCAGTCAATGAATGTTGATTTTGCAATTATTAAATGTGGCATCATGTTAAATGCTGGACCTATAATGCGGTAACAAAAAAGTATAACTCCTTGTTTATTAATAGAATAAATCATTTACTACCTAAGTACAGATATGTAATATGTGCAGAAAGGAATATATATCTTAGAAATATGTGATGTCTTCTTTAAAAAATATATTTCAAAATGTATATTTAAAACAGCTCACATTTACCTGCTGTTTATGTCATGCACTATTTGAAATTGCTTCCTTTAATCCTCACAACAATCCTATGAGATAGGTACTTTTATCCAGATCTAACTAATGATGAAACTGAGATAAAGAGGTCAATTACTTGCCTCAAATCACATAGCTAGTTAGTGCTGGAGCAAGGATTTTAACCTCAATCCAGTTCCAGAACCCACAATCTTAACCACTCTGCCATTCTGCTTCTAATTATACTTTTTTCCCCAAGTAATTTATTGAGGTATGATTTACATCTAGAAAATGCATGAATCTTAAGTACAGAGCTCCATAAACATTGGCAAATGTATACATCTTTGTAACCACCACGCAAATCAAGATACATGTACATGTGCACATGTACCAGTGCCTGCTTGTGCACTGTTGGGTCTGCTTCCAATAATTACAATTTGGGGAATTTATTGAGAAAAGCTAATAAACTTTAGAAAAGGGGGCTGTCATTAGGAAGCAAAGACAACAGTTAAGAGTTACTGAGCACTCACTAAGTGGTCATCACTATAGCAAGCACTTCACATCTCATGCTTTCATAACCCTCCCAACTAGCCAAAAAGACGATGGTGCATGTCCTCCTTTCTACAGATGAGTGACTGAAGTACAGAAAGGTGACACAGGAAGCATCAAGACTTGGCATTTTCACTCCAGTTGAACTTAACAATTAAACAGGTCAAGAGGTAAAACAAATGACAAGATAGATGGATGCCAGAAAAGACTTTAAAAGCCCAAGAAAGAATTCCATAATTAACAGTCTGAATGTGATTTGACTCCCAGAATCTAATCAGACCTGGACTACGCTGCAAATCAGGAGAGATTCATGACAGAACAAACAGAAGGAAGCTGAAGTAAACATCAAGGGATCTGAGGAGGGACACTGAGTTAGAGACAGGAAATATTATTGAATGGAGTGGAATGTCAAGGGAGAAGAGAGAACAGCTGGCAATGGAAAAGCTATGGAATTGAGGAGAGGCAGAGAAACTGACTGTTACCAAAAAGGCAACTAGAAAAACACAGAAAATCATTTTTGAACCTTTCTAGAATATGGTCAGATTCACTCAGCAAATCAGTGCGAAATACTGCAAGCATTTATATCTCTAGAAAAACAGTTAACTGTTGAATTCTTACAGGACATATAATTGAAGAGCCCAGGGTATGGCTGTGAGTCCTTCCCATAAATGACATATACAAATCTTATCCTTTTATTTGTGACAGTTGTTAATATTCTATAGTTGTACCTGCCACCTGTAGGTAACATGAGTTCTGGCTTTACTCCTGTGACTTTTGTTTCCCTAGATGAAATGCTCTGGCCTGTTTCCTTTTTACTTTCCTTTAGTGTTTTTATCCTGGGTATATATCAGAATCTTCTGGAGAGTGTTGAAAACAGTATCTATGCCTATATCCTCTGGGACAAAAGGCATACAAAAGAAGCACCTGAGAGTTTTTTCAAGGTATACATGCTTCCTTCTCCACCCAAGGATGTTGGGGGCATGGCTGAGTATTACAATGTAGAGTTTGCAAAATATCCCTAACAGATGCCAATATACTTTCTTCCTCTTTTTTTTTAATTGGTGAATTTTTTATAAAGTTTTTATTTATTTATTTTTAGAGAGAGGAGAAAGAGAGGGAAAGAAACATTGATGTGTAAGAGAAACATCACTCCGTTGCTGGGGTCCTGGCCCGCAAACTAGGCATGTGTCCTGACTGTGAATTGAACTGGCAACCCAACCTTTGGTCCACAGGCTAGTACTCAATCCACTGAGCTGCAACAGCCAGGGCAACTTTCTTTCTTTTTAAGCAACGTTGTTCTATGCATTCTTCCTTGGGTGAGCTTAATCTCTCCAAAGGTCTCAAATACCAGTTGTGTGCTAAAGACCCCTAAATCTTCTCTCCATTACCTCCATTCTAGATCTTTTTCTTGTTCTAAACCCACCCAGCCATGTAACTAGCACTTACTTCTACCTGTTCATCCAAACAAGCATCAAACTCAATTGATTTTTAAAAATGTTCCCTCTGCCTCTCTCATCTGAGTGAATGTTGTTATAATACACAGAATCACATTAAATTTCTCTTTCCCTCCATATCTGTATTTCTTCACCCTCTCCCAGAGTTAAAAAGAGACCAAAAGAAATTTTAAGAGAAAAAGAAAAGGCCTAAATGCAGGTTGAAATCACTTCCATCTTCAAATACTGCACTACTTTTGAATTAGACTTGACTCCAATCCTAGTCTCCTGAAACTCATCCTCCACAGTGCTGCCCAAGAGAACTACATACCATATTTTTCAGACCATAAGATGCACCTAGGTTTTAGAAGAGGAAAATAGGGAAAAAAATTTTGAAGCAAAAAATGTGGTAAAATATTTAATAACATAAATAACATAATATTTCACCAGTGTAAGTAAACAGAACTACATACCATATTTTTCAGACCATAAGATGCACCTAGGTTTTAGAAGAGGAAAATAGGGAAAAAAATTTTGAAGCAAAAAATGTGGTAAAATATTTAATAACATAAATAACATAATATTTCACCAGTGTAAGTAAACAGAACTCAACAGCAGCACTAACAACCATTATTCCTCCCAAATTGGGGGTGGGGGGTGCATCTTATAGTCTGAAAAAACACGGGTACTACATGTTGAATTTAGTCTTTTTGGAAGAGTATGGCACTGGTGGCCTCCAATGAACCACGGGTTCCAGCATCCATACCTTTGTGTATGTAGCCAGCCCTCTTCCCATGAATCTGTTTCTTTAACTGTACCCAGGTCCAAGCCTAAGTCTTTGTACTCTTGGGAGCCCTGAACTGACATGTGAGAAGTATATCTGTTTCCCTCCAGAGGAACCACATGAAGAGAAGCAGTCTCAAAATTACGTAGAAGAGACAGTCCACACTGTCTCAGGGACCCACAGTCAATCTGTCAACTGGATGCATCCACATTAATTATTACCAGCAAGACCAGCAGAAGAACCATCCAGCTGAACCCAACCCAAATGATTGTTTTTTTTTTTTTGAAGAAACTAAGTTTGGGGGGTATTTATTAAATTGCAATAGGCCGGCCAAGATGGAGGCATAGGTGGATGCACTGTGCCTCCTCTCACAACCAAGATTAAGGACAACAAAAATATAGAACCAAAAAAACCCCAATCAGAACAGATAGAGGATTGAATTTTATGGAAGTCCAACAACGATTCACCTAGACTGGTAAGAGGGGCGGAGTCAGCAGCCAGTGGAGAGGGGTCCTGGTGGGAAGAAGCAGTAGCTGGTATTCCCAGGCACACAGGCAGCGGTTGGCTCATCACAGGTGGCAGTTACCCAGCACAGGGAGGCAAGGAGCAGACCAAGCGAGGTACACAAGGTGGCTGACGACGGTGGCTGACACATTCGCTCGCAGATAAACCGGGTGAAAACAGGCAGTGAGACAGACTGCACAGTGCACAGCCCCAGCGCTGGGAAATAAAGCCTAAAAAGCACCGACTGAGAACACTTGTGGGGGTTGGAGGGCCAGGACAGAATCCCAGCCTCACAGGAGAGTTGGTTGGAGAAATCCATGGAGTCCTAGAATGTGCAAAAGCCCGCCCACATGGAAATCAGTGCCAGAAGGCCCCAATTTGTTTCAGAAAAGTGGCGGAAGGGACCGGGATCTGAGAGAGAGTAGTGCGAGTGCCACTGTTCCCTCTCAGACCCCGCCCCCACATCCAGGATCACAACCCAGTGACTGGATTGCCCCACCCTGGTGAACACCTAAGGCTCCACCCATCACTATGTAACAGCCTTGACCAAAAAAAAAAAAAAAAAGGCTCAAATGGGAGAAAAGATCAAAGCCCCAGAGCTAATTCATCTAAGCAACCAAGAGATAACCAACCTATCAGATGCACAGTTCACAGCACTGGTGATCAGGATGCTCACAGAACTGGCTGATTCTGGTCACAAATTAGATGAACAAATGAAGGCTACAATAAATGAAATGAAGAAAAACGCACAGGGAACCAATAGTGACGGGAGGAAAACTGGGACTCAAATCAATGGAGTGGACCAGAAGGAAGAGACAAACAACCAAACAGAAAACAAGGAAGAAACAAGAATTCAAAAAAATGAGGAGAGGCTTAGGAACTTCCAGGACATCTTTAAACATCCCAACATCCAAAGTACCAGAAGGGGAAGAGGAAGAGCAACAAATGGAAAACTTATTTGAACAAATAATAAAGGAGAACTTCCCTAATCTGGCAAAGGAAATAGACTTCCAGGAAGCTTAGAGAGTCCCAAAGAAGTTGGACCCAAAGAGGAACACACCAAAGCACATCATAATGACATTAGCCAAGATTAAAATGAAGGAGCGAATTCTAGAAGCAGCAAGGGATAAAGGCAGAGTCACCTATAATGGAGTTCCCATCAGACTGTCAGCTGATTTCTCAAAAGAGACCTTCCAGGCAAGAAGGGGCTGGAAAGAAGTATTCCAAGTCATGAAAGTCAAGGACCTAAATCCAAGATTGCTCTATCCACCGAAGCTGTCATTTAGAATGGAAGGGAAGATAAAGTGCTTCTCAGATATGATCAAGTTAAAGGAGTTCATCATCATCAAGCCCTTATTATATGTAATGTTAAAGGGACTTATCTAAGAAAAAAGATAAAAAATAGGACAGTAAAAAGACAGCAAACTCACAGATATTAACAACCACGCCTAAAACAAAAGCAAACTAAGTAAACATCTAGAACAGGAACAGAAACACAGAAATGGAGATCACATGGAGGATTAGCAACAGGGGAGTGGGAGGAGGAGAGAGGGGGAAAAGGTACAGAGAATAAGTAGCATAGACGGTGGGTGGAAAATAGACAGGGGGAGGGCAAGAATAGTGTGGGAAATGTAGAAGCTAAAGAACTTATGACACATGGACATGAGCTGAAGGGGGGGAACATGGGTGGGAGGGGGTATGCAGAGTGGAGGGGAATGATGGGGCAGAAGTGGGACAACTGTAATAGCATAATCAATAAAATATAATTTTTACAAAATAGCAATAGAAAACCAAAACTGTTTCCTTCTGGCTCTGCAAAGAGTCTTCATATCTATTGCCCATACAGATATGTATATATGTTGACCTCCACTAGAATAAAAGTAGTTTAATAAAATTTCACTGAATTTGGTAATTTTTTAAAAGAGAAATATCTTATCATTCATTTGAAATGAAATGTTTACTTCGATACATTATATAGGGAATGTGACAGTGGTCAACAATTACAGATTTTTTTCAAGTGTCTTTGCAAAATGTAATGAAGAAAGACTGCAGAAGGCATAAATTAAACGAATTGCTAACAGGCTTGGTAAATGTGCTTTTGAATTTCTCCTGTTATCAGATGGAAGTGTGGATATGGGAAGGGTAGAGGGATACTAATTAAAACAATGAAGGGTGGTGTTAAAAATGTTCTGTTGTGATTGTGATAACTCTTTTTAAAGATTTTGTTTTATTTTTAAGTAGTGGTATGCACTCATTTATAGCACATGATACTTTATTCATTGTATAAAAGGTCACATTTAGAGTTAAAACACCAGATTCAAATGGTGGGTATTTAATGCTCTGTGAAATAGCAAACTTTAAAATAAAACCACATGTAAGAAAGTAGATTTTTTATAATTTGTATTTCCAAAAATCAAAAATATATATTTTTCTGATTTTAATGATATAATATTTAATAATACAGAAAAAATGACAAAATTAAAGAACCAAATTACACCTTAAATATTATGAAGGTCTTTTTTTTAATCCACATCCAAGGACATTTTTTCATTGCTTTTAGAGAGAGAGAAAGGAAGCAAGAGAAGGGGAGAGAGAGAAACATCAATCTGTCGCCTTCCATATGCACCCCTACCAGGAACCAAACCCAAAACCTGGGTATGTACCTTTACCAGGAATTGAACCCACGGCCTTTTGGTCTACAGGAGGACACTCTAGCAATTGAACCACACCAGCCAGCTTTTCTTTACTTAAGCTAAGAAAAGAATGGATTCCTTCAAGGGGAACTCTGCTGTTTACAGGAAGGTTTAGTATGTTTCCTCTCTTGTCTTTTTTAAATTTTTTTATTTATTTTAATTGTTGTTCTCCTCTCTTATCTTTACAACACTCACTTCACCTCACCATTGTTGATCTCCTACTGTTAACAGTGACCTGTATACCCATTTGTGGTAATTCATATAGTAGTAATATTTTTTACACATACTTACTTTTATTGAAATTCAAATCCTACCCAAGAATAAACTAAGTATTTATATTCAAAGATAAACATAATTTTCTAGTGCTCTCACTAAATATTATGAACAAATGTTTGGTGCATTCATTTTTGAGCTGTCATATGACTTTAAAAGACCTTGTCAAATTTTGCATAATTTATCATTTTTTGCTTTAAAATATCTTTATCTTGTTGTCTTTAAATATTTTCAATTATGAGAATGGAATGTTTTTTGTTTATTTTTTTTTGTCTTTAAAGATTTTATTTATTTATTTAGAGAGAGGGGAAGGGAAGGAGAAAGAGAAGAAGAGAAAGATCAATGTGTGGTTACCCCTCATGCGTCCCCAATTGGGGACCTGGCCCACAACCCAGGATGTAACCAGACTGGGAATCGAACCAGCAACCCTTTGGTTCACAGGCCCACACTCAGTCCACTGAGCTATACCAGTCAGGGTTAAAATAATAATGTTTTTGCTATCTATGCAGGGAAAGGCTCACAATACCACTCAAATGCACACACACAGTGCACTCATTCATGTTTGTATATCAGTGTGCATATTACTAGCTTTTCAGAGAGAAAACTGATTCAAGTTCATCTTGTCCTTGGTAAAATGAATTATATCTGACTCTTGTTGTAAAGCATCAAGGCTATTAAGACAGAGAAAAAGAAGAG
>PVKU01009733.1:0-44398 GCA_004027475.1 Anoura caudifer
AGTGCACTGGGGTTCCCTTTTCTCCACATCCTCTCCAACACTTGTTTGTTGCTTTGTGTACAATGGCCATTCTGACTGGTGTGAAGTGGTATCTCATTGTGGTTTTAATTTGCATCTCTCTGATAGCAAGCAATACTGAGCATCTTTTCATGTGTCTCTGGATCCTCTGTATGTCCTCCTTGGAGAAGTGTCTGTTCAAGTCCTTTGCCCATTTTTAAATTGGGTTGCTTGTCTTCTTAGAGTGGAGTCGTGTAAGCTCTTTATACATTTTGGAGATTGAACCCTTGTCTGAGGTATCATTGGCAAATATGTTTCCCATACAGTTGGTTCTCTTTATATTTTAATACTGTTTTCTTTAGCCATACAGAAGTTTTTTATTTTGATGAGATCCCATTTGTTTATTCTTTCCTTTATGTCCCTTGCTTTAGGGGACATATCAGTAAAAATGTTGCTGCGTGAAATGTCTGAGATTTTCCTGCCTACGTTCTCCTCTAGGACTTTAATGGTGTCAGAGCTTATATTTAAATCTTTTATCCACCTTGAATTTATTTTTGTGTATGGTGTAAGTTGGTACTTGAGTTTCATTTTGTTGCATGTAGCTGTCCTAACTTCATTTTCTGTAGTTAATCTCATTTTGGTCTGAGATTTCCATTCCTACTCCTTGGTAAGAAAAAAATAACGCACCTCCACACCTGACCATTCAAATGACTGTTTCTTCTGGTTTCAAGTTTCTTTCTCGAAACCAAATTCGTACCATGGGCCACCTCCTGGGCCCCACCAGGCCCTCAGCATGCTGTGCCACCTGGAATAGACCCTTCTCTCACAATTTTCCCCCTGGGTTGCAACCAGACCTGGTGATTCAAAGGCTAAGGTTGGTGACTTTCGGGCCCACTGGTACCACACTAGGCAGCGAGAGAAGGCTGGCTGCATGGTGGGTGGCGTGGACTGCAGGGCACGGATGCCCAGCAGCTTGTGTTCCTGCTTCCAGAATATTTGAAAGATGCTTCATAGAAGATGAAAACTGGGCTTATGTTTTTAAAGTTACTTAACCCCTGTTCAGGGGAAGGAGCCCTTTACTTGTTCAGTATGTGTCTATAGCAGCTGTTTGAAATAAGTTTTCAAGGAAAAACACATTCATGGTTTATAAATCAATCAATTCAACCAGGAGGGCTTCTCCACTTTGCCACACCCATGGACCCTCTATTTCTGTTCCTCCAGTACCTTATAAATGCTAACAAGGAGGGAAAGTTTCAGCCTCTAGATCAAGTTGTGGTGGATGACATGTTTCTGAATTGCATCTTGTTGCTGAAACTCTCTGAACTTGAGAAGTTACTTCAGCACATGACAGAGGAAAAAGAAATAGACAAAAAGAAATATTACAAATGCAGCAAAGAGAAGACATTAAAGTGGCTGGGAAAAAGGTTAATCAGACTATGGCAGCATTAAAAACCAATAACATCAATGTTGGTGCTCGGGTACAGTCAAATGCGTTTTTCTCTAGTCACCAGATTTCCAATGACAAGGAAGAGGACTATATTTGTTATGCATGGTCTGATATCTGATTATATCCCTAAAGAATTAAATGATGACTTATCTAAATATTTAAAGCTTCCAGAACCTTCAGCTTCATTGCCAAAGCCTCCATCAAAGAAAGTAAAGTTATCACATGAACCCATAGAAGCAAAAGAAGATTACACCAGGTTTAATACTGAAGATTTGAAGACAGAAAAGAAAAATAGCAAAATGACTACAGCTCAAAAAGGCTTTGACTAAAGTTGACAAGACTGGAATGAAAAGTATCGATTCCTCTTTTTGGTTCAAATTTTTTTTTTTTATTGGAAAGATTTGAAACTTTGAAAATGAAATCCAGCAAAAATATTTGTCTTTTACAGTTCAGTTTTTGTCCTTCCTCCATATCACTGTATTTCCTGACCCTCAGTCACCACCTTTCAGGGTAAAAAAAAAAAAAGCAGTTTTTTGATTCACTTGTACATTTTGTTTTATTTGAATTTTGTGTTCTTGAATAAAATATGGGAAAAGAATTATATAACTAAATGACTTGTGGACTTTAGGGTCTTCTTTGACATACTGAAAAGTAATCAAGTGACTAGAATTAACCTCTAGCATCTCAATTTCTTCAATAAACTGACATGTGACAAGAAAAATAAAGTTTCTTTCTCATAAACACAGTCAATATTCAGTTTCAAAACTCTGCCCTGCCCTCTTCTTTCTGAGTGGGAAAGATCCAGGGATAGTCTATGCAATGACTTCATGGCAGCCTTCTCTTACAGCTCTGATGGAGAGTAACATCTCTTGTGGCCCTTGGCCTCTGTTCTCTGGTGCAGTACTAATTATGGTAGACTCATGGTCTGTCCCTGGGGCAGATGATGCAGGTGATGCACAGGGTTTGTCTGCAGGCTTTGGTCACAACCATGCTCTCACAAGGGCTGTTTAGGGCAGAGACTCAGCAGTGTCCTCATCTTTCCTAGCCCTGGCTGTCCGCCCTGCCTCCTCAGTATGTGAACCTCACTCCTGCAGGTACACTGCAGAGGGGTCAGGAAGAAACTTCTGGGTTTCTCACATAGTCTGGGAGATTAGGAGCATCCTGCTGCAGCCCCTCCTGTTTCTGAACAACCCATATCGCTGTGTTTGCTTTCCTCCACTGCTCCCATAAAGTTTCCTTCCAGCATTTGAAATGGGAAGTTGGCACAGTGGTCTTTTGCTTTCAGCTTCTGCCCTCAGCTTATCCTGGGGTTTTTTCACCTCTCTAGCCACCTTTGCTACCTGCAGGTTCCTGGTATGGGGGAGTGGGCCAGGCATAATCCTCCCCGAGTCTCATCGCTTGCACTCTCTTCCCCCTTCCCCTCAGTTTCTGTCAGCATCCAAAGGGCTTTGGCCCTGCCAATGGCAGGGACTTCCTTCAAGTCCCCCATCCTTTCTTACTTTGCTCCTAGGAGCTGTACACTCAGGCCATCAAACTGTTGGAAATTAGATTTCATTCTCTCTTGAAAAGGCAAGTTTGTTATCTCACTATAGACTTGATATAAAAATTTAGCTTAAGTTCTAAGCCCAGCAAGGACTTCTTGGCATTCACCCCCCACCACCCCTAGACCTTTGCAGTGATGGCTACGAGTGGGGAATGAAGAGCATCATGACTTCCAAGTGAGGAAACTACCACTCTTTAAATTACCGTTCCCCAGTCACTTGATTAGTGGCAAGTTGCATAATTGGTACCCAACTCTCCTGCCTAAATCTGGTAGGATTACATTCTGGCAACTGTTCATGACCAACAACCCAAGTCCTTTTAGGATTAATAAAATACTTGGTTGTACTTGCAAACCCTGGTGCAGAGGTTCTCATCTTTGGCTGCACTTCAGAGTCTCCCTGGACCTTTAAAGAAAATCCAATGCCTGGGATCACTGTGAGATGCAGGTTTAATTGGTCTGGGGTGTGGCCTGGGTTCTTTTCTTTTTCTAAGTTCCCCAAGTGATTGTAATGTGCAGCTGAAGTAGAGACCTCTGTACTACCTCCCATCTACGTAAATAAACTACTAACTTGAGTTCGGAAGTCACATACCAAATTGTATATGCTCAAATGGACATTAGCTTAGTTGATTATTACTTCTCTTTTTAATATTGTTAGCAAATTGAGTAGTTTATTTTTTTAATCAGAAAGACTTTTCTATAAACACAGTTATTTTTCATGTTTGCTACATTTTCAGTTATGATCTTACTACTGTCACTGTATATGTATATATGGGTAGCACATGACTCACTTCAACATTTTTACTGGAGCAGAATTTCCGGCATTAGGGCCGTGGCTACACACTGGAATCATCTAGTGTAGTGGTCCTCCAACATGGCTATGCATCGGAATCTGCTGGGGAGCTACTAGAAGTCCCAGAGCCTAGGCCTGCCTCACCCCAGACTAGTAACATCAAACTTTCTGTGGTGGGGGCTTTAGTGTCAACATTAGAAAGCTCCCCAAGTGACTGTAATTTGCCCCAAGTTTGAGTCCACTGAGAGCAGTTTCTCAAACTTTCATGTGATAAGCACCCTCTGGGGATTTGTAAATAAGCAGGTTCTGATTCAGTGGGACTGGATTAGGGCCTCAAAGCTCCCATGTGATAGGAAATGCTACTGCGAAAGATGGGAGATGCTCATATGAGAGCAGATAAGAGACCAGTGATGCTGGTCTGCAGCAACACCTCTCTTAAGTGGCAAGGACATATAGAGCTTCAAAACAAAACAAAACAAAAACACAGCGCCTGGGCCTTGTTACCAGCCAATTGAATTTGATGGCAGTGGGTGGGGTCCAGAATTTAACAGTTTTTAAAAGCTCCCCATGTAATGGTTAAATTGACTCCCAGGTGGAGAACCCCTAAAGCACTGGGGACTAGCTCTGCCTCCAGTTATATAAATGGTTGATAAGTGGCATCAGAGGGAGGGGGAAGGGGTTGGCTAAACCAAGGCCAAGAGGGGGCCCTCCTCCAGGAAGAAGAAACTCCTGGGCCTGCTGAGGGAATTCTTATCTAAAAAATTGACCCTTTTGTAGAGAGAATTTACCAAAAGTCTACCAGATTTTTTCCAACTCATCTCTTTTTTTAAATTTAATTTATTTTTAATATATTTTTTAAACTTTAGTTTTTCATTTTTTATTGTCGTTCAAGTACAGTTCCGTCCAATTTCCCCCAATCACACTCCCAAGCCCCACCCATTGCCACCTCCCCTGCTTGATCTTATTCCTCTTTGGCTTTGTCCATGTGTCCTTTATATGTGTTCCTCGATGACCCTTTCTTTTCCATTTTCTCCTCCCCCCTTCCCCCTGGTTACTCTCAGTTTGTTCTTTATTTCAGTGTCTGTGGTTATATTTTGCTTGCTTGTTTGTTTTGTTGATTAGGTTCTACTTATAAGTGAGATCATACGGTATTTGTCTTTCATTGCCTGGCTTATTTCACTTAGCATAATGCTCTCCAGATCCATCCATACTGTTGTGAAGGGTAAGCACTCCTATTTCTTTCTGCTGCGTAGTATTCCATTGTGTAAATGTACCAAGTTTTTTGATCCGCTCATTTACTGATGGGCACCTAGGTTGCTTCCAACACTTGGCTATTGTAAATTGTGCTTGGCTATTGAACATTGGGGTGCATAGGTTCTTCTGACTTGGTGTTTCAGGATTCTTAGTGTTTAATCCCAGCAGTGGAATTGCTGGGTCAAAAGGCAGTTCCAGTTTTAGTTTTCCAAGGACACTGACACTGTTTTCCATAGTGGCTGCACCAGTCTGCATTCCCATCAACAATGAGCTAGGGTTCCCTTTTTCCTACAACCTTTCCAGCACTTATTGTTTGTTAATTTGTTTATGATGGCTATTCTGACTGGTGTGAAGTTGTATCTCATTGTGGTTTTAATTTGCATCTCTCTGATGGCTGGTGATGCTGAGCATCCTTTCATATGTCTCTGGGACCTCTGTATGTCCTTCTTTGAGAAGTGTCTGTTTAGGTCTTTGCTCATTTTTTAATTGGATTATTTGTCTTCCAGGTATGGAACTGTGTGAGTTCTTTATATAATTTGGAGATCAAACCCTATCTGAGGTATCATTGGCAAATATATTTTCCCATATGATTGGTTCCCTTTTCATTTTACTGATATTTTCTTTAGCTGTGTGGAAGCTTTGTATTTTCATTAAGTTCCATTTGTTTATTCTTTCCTTTATGTCCCTTGCTCTAAGAGACATATTGGCGAAAATATGGCTGTGTAGAATATCTGAAATCTCCCGGCTTATATTCTCCTCTAGGACTTTTATGGTGTTATGACTTATATTTAAGTCTTTTATCCATCTCAAATTTATTTTTGTGTATGGTGTAAGTTGGTGGTCAAGTTTCATTTTTCAGCATGTAGCTGTCCAAATCTCCCAACACCATTTCTTGAAGAGGCTATTTTTACTACAATTTATGTTTCTGCCTGCTTTGTCAAATATTAATTGACCATAGAGACATGGGTTTATTTCTGGGCTCTCTATTCTGTTCCATTGATCTATGTGTTTATGCCAGTGCCAGACTGTTTTGATTACAGTCACCTTGGAATGTAGCTTGATATCAGGTATTGTGATCCCTCTTACTTTGGTCTTCTTTCTCAAAATTGCTGTGGCTATTTGGGGTCATTTCCAATTCCATATAAGTTTTTGAAATGTTTGTTCTATATCTATGAATATGTCATTGGTATTTTAATAGGGATTGCATTGGATCTATAAATTGCTTTGGGCAATACAGACAGCTTGATGATGTTAATTCTTCTAATCCATGAATTCGGTATATGCTTCCATTTACTTGTGTCTACCTTAATTTCTTTCTTTATTGTTATATAGTTTTCTGAGTACAGGTCTTTTACCTCCTTGCTTAGGTTTATTCCCAGGTACTTTATTTTTCTTGTTGCTATAGCAAATGGTATGCGTTTCCTGATTTCTGTTTCTGATATTTCATTGTTGGTATACAAAAATGCCTTTGATTTCTGAATATGGACTTTGTATCATGCTGTTTTGCCAATTTCTCTTATTAGGTCAAATAGTTTGTTAGTGGAGTCCATTGGGTTTTCTATGTACATTATCATGTCATCTGAAAACCATGACAGTTTTATATCCTCCTTTCCAAATTGGATGCCTTTTTTTAAATATCTTTTTCTTGTCTGATAGCTGTGGCTAGGATTTCCAATACTATGTTGCATAGAAGTGGTGAAAGGTGACATCCTTGTCTTGTTCCTGATCTTGATGGGAAAGCTTTTAGTTTTTGCCCGTTGAGTATGATGGTGGCTGTAGGTTTCTCATATTTGGCCTTTATTATGTTGAGGTAAGCTCCCTCTCTCTTTGCTGAGTGTTTTTATCATAAATGGGTGCTGCACCTTATCAAATGCTTTTTCTGCATCTATTGATATGATCATGTGATTTTTGTTTTTACTTTTGTTTATGTGATGTATTATGTTTATTGATTTGTGAATATAGTACCATTCTTGCATCCCTGGAATGAATCCCTCTCCATCATGGTGTATGATCTTTTTAATGTATTGCTGGATATAATTTGCCAATATTTTGTTGAGGATTTTAGTGTGTATGTTCATCAGTGACATTGACCTGTAGTTTTCTTTCTTTGTTGTGTCTTTATCTGGTATTGAGATTACGATTATGCTGGCTTCATAAAAAGAGTTTGGGAGTTTTCTGTCTTCTTGGATTTTTTGGAATAGTCGAGAAGGATAGGGGTTAGCTGTCCTTAAATGTTTTGTAATATTCTCCTGTGAAACTGTCCAGTCCAAGACTTTTGTGTGCCAGGCAGTTGTTTATTTTTTTAAATTATTATTATTACTGTTTCAATTTTACCAGCTGTTATTAATCAGTTCAGGCTTTATGCTTCTTCTTGATTCAGTTTTGGGAGATTATATATTTCTACAAATTTGTCCATTTCACCCAGGTTTTCAAATTTGTTGGCATGTAGTTTTTCATAGTAATTTCTTACAATCGTTTGTATTTCTGTTGTATCAGTTATAATCTCTCCTCTCTCATTTCTGATTTTGTTTACTTGGGTCTTCTCTCTTTTTTTCTTGATGAGCCTGCTTAAAGGCTTGTCAATTTTATTTATCTTTTCAAAGAACTAGCTCCTGTATTTATTGATCTTTTGAATTGTTCTTTTAGTCTTTATGTCATTTAATTCTGCTCTGATCTTGGTTATTTCCTTCCTTCCTTCTACTTGCTATGGGCTTTGTTTGTTGTTATTCTTCGAGTTCTTGTAGGTGTAGGGTCAGGTTGTTTATTTGAGATAGTTCTGTTTTTTAGGTAGGCCTGTATTGTCATAAACTTCCCTCTCAGGACTGCCTTCACTGTGTCCTGTAGGTTTTCAGATGTTGTGATTTCATTTTCGTTTGTTTCCAGGAACTTTTTGATTTCTTCCTTTATCTCTTTATTAATCCATTTATTGTTTAATAGCATGCTATTAAATTTCTATGAGTCTGAATGTTTTTGAGTCTTTTCCTTTAGGTTGGTTTCTAGTTCCAAACCCTTGTGGTCTGTGAAAATGCTTGATATAATTTCAATTTTCTTGAATTTGTTGAAGCTTGTTCTGTGTCCTATCAGGTGTTCTATCTTTGAAAATATTCCATGTGCATTTGGAAAAAAATGTGTATATTGCTTCTTTGTGATGAAAGGTTCTGTGTATAGTTAAGTCCATTTGATCTAGGGTATTGTTCAATGCTACAATATCCTTGTTGACATTTTATTTGGAAGATCTATTTTATTTTATATTCAGAAGATCTATTTTATTCAGAAGATCTATTTATTTTTGACAGGTGGGTGTTAAAATCCCCTAGTATGAGTGTATTGGTGTCTATATCTTTTTTGAAGTCCTCCAAGATTTTCCTTATATGTTTGGGTGCTCCTGTGTTTATATATGTTTTTAATGTTTATGTCTTCTTGATGGATTCCTCCCATGAATATTATGAAGTGTCTTTCTATCTCTTTTTATGGTCTTTGTTTCAAAGTCCATTTTGTCTAATGTAAGTATTGCTACCCCAGCTTTTTTTTTCCTGTCCATTTGCTTGGAATATTTTTTTCCTGTCCTTCATGTTCAGTCTGTGTAGGTTTTCTTTTTCTGAGGTGGGTCTCTTGTGGGCAGCATATGTGTGGGTCATGTTTTCTTATTCATTTAGGTACTCTGTGTCTTTTGATTGGAACATTTAATCCATTTACATTTAAGATTATTATTGATAGGTACTTATGCATTACCTCCTTTGTACCTGTGTTCCTCTGTCACTGTTTTTTTTTTCCTCTTCTTTTTTTAAGAATTTATTTATTTTTTTAGAGAGAGGTGAAGGGAACGAGAAAGACAGAGAGAAACATCAATGTGTGGTTGCCTCTCATGTGCACCCCACTGGGGACCCAGCCTGCAACCCAGGCATATGCCCTGACTGGGAATTGAATCAGTGACCCTTCAGTTTGCAGGCTGACAGTCAATCCACTGATCTACACCAGCCAGGGATTTTCTTCCTCTTCTTGTAACAGTCCCGTTAGCATATCTTGCAGTATTAGTTTGGGGCAGGTTTGCTTTTTCAGCCTTTTTTTGTATGGGAAACTTCTTACTTCACCTTCTATTTCAATTGAGAGCCTTGCTGCCTAGAGTAGTCTTGGTTGGAGGCCTTTGCTTTTCATCACTTCGAATATTTCTTCCATTCCCATTTGTCTTGTTGTATTTCTGTTGAGAAGTCAGTGCTAGTCTTATCCAGGCTCCCTTGTATATTACTTCCTGTTCCTCCTTTGCTGCCTTTAAGATTTTCTCTCTGTCTTTGAATTTTGCCATTTTAATTGTGATGTGTCTTGGAGTGAGCCACTTTGGGTTCCAATTCATATGGACCCTCTGTGCTTCCTGGATTTGTGTGACTTTTTCTCTCATCAATTAGGGAAGTTTTCTTTTTTTTTTTTAAAGATATTTTTATTTTTTCATTTTTAGAGACAGGGAAAGAGAAAAGAGAAAAAGAGGTAGAGAAACATTAATGTGTGGTTGCCTCTCACTTGCCCCATCCTGGGGACCTGGCCCACAACCCAGGCATGTGCCCTTGACTGGGAATCAAACTGGTGACCTTTTGCTTTGCAGCCCATGCTCAGTCCACTGAGCCACACCTGCCAGGGTAGGAAGTTTTTCATTGTTACTTTTCAAACAGGTTTTCTATCCCTTGCTCTCTTCTTCTCCTTCTGGTATCTCTATTGTACAAATATCATTACGTTTCATGTTGTCCTGCAATTCCCTTAGCACCTCTTCATTCTTTCTGAGTCTTTTTTCCTTTTCTTGCTCTTTCTGGGAGTTTTTTTCTACCAGTTCGCTGATTCAATTCTTTGCTTCATCAAGCCTGCTTTTGATTCTTCCTACTGTGTTCTTCAATTCAGAAATTGTATTCTTCATGTCTTCCTGGCTCTTATTGATAGTTTCTGTGTCCTTTTTCATGCTGATATAGTTTTCAGTAAGTTCCTCATAGCTTCCCTGAAATTTTTGGTAATTCTTACTGAGCTTCCTTATAATCATTGTTTTAAACTCAATATCTGATAGTTTAGTTGCCTCTATTTTATTTAGCACTCTATTTAGCAGTCTTTCCTTTAGATTGGGTGTTGTTTCTTTGTCTCCCATTATTTGTGAGACTTTTCTTATTTGCTTCTGCTTCTTAAATTGATCTGTTTTGACTCCCTGACTTTATGGTGTGAACTTCCATGGTAGAAGACCTCTGAGGAGACCTCTGAGGTTCAGTGGTGCAGTCTCCTTGATCTTGATACTCTGTTTTTTTTTTTTTTTTAAGATTTTATTTATTTTGAGAGAGGGGAAGGTAGGGAGAAAGAGAGAGCAAGAAATACCAATGTCTATTCACCTCTTGCGCACCCACCACCAGGGACCCAGCCTGCAATCCAGGCATGTGCTCCAACTAGGAATCAAACCAGCGACCCCTTGCTTTGCAGTCCAGTGCTAAGTCCACTGAGCCACACCAGCCAGGGTTGAACCTGATGCTCTTTGGATGCCCATTATGCCATTTATGGCTCTCTGAAAGTAATTGTTTTTTTTTTTTTTTATTGTTGTTGGGTCTTTCTTTGGTGGGTCCTTCCCTCCAGCTGGTTGACTGAAGTCACTCCACCTACCACATCTGTGTGCTGCTGTGCAGGTGCTGCCAGAACACAACCATGAAGCTCAGGAAACAACCCCATAGCCTCAAATATAACTCCCACCAGCAATCCCACTATCAGCAGCAAATGAACCAGTATTGATAAGGGTGTAAAGATGTTAATACTGTTATAGGAAAGGAGAGAAATAAACTATAGTATAAAATCTAGTGACTTAATATGAACAAACTTGATGGACAAGAAATGAATGTTTAAAAGCTGTGCATGAAAGAAAATATCACAAGTCATGGAAAAGACCACAGTGAATTTCATCTCAGTAGCCTCTACTATTTACCACTGTTTTTTCTTTCTGGATCTGCCTCTGGTGATATCAGATGTTGACCCCATCTGACCTTAGGCAGCGTACTCCAAGACTGCCAGGGATCTACTCTCTGTGGCTGTCTCCTTCGGTTGTTAATCCAGTCACCCTGCACTCAGCAGTCAGTGTTAAGTGCCACAGAGCCAGGGCAGAGTCCCTTCTGGGGTCAGGGCTATTGTGTCCCCTCAGGCGGCTGCTGCTCAGAGGGGAGTGGTCTGCCTGAGCAGGATGCCTATTGCAGTATGGGTGGTGGCTCAGCACCAGGATCCCAGCAACGACTCTCTCAGCTCTCCCCTCAAAGCTTCCATCCCCAGTCTCTCCTCAGGCATCTCTAGCCCACTCTGTCCCCACCTTTTCTGGAGCCCAGGGTAAGTGGTTACAAATGAAAATTTGTGCATTGGCCCTTTAACCAGCTCTTTGCATCTCCAGCCATCTGTCCTGGCAGACAGCAACCCTGCCACGTTTCACCACTGGTTGTCATGTGTGTCATGTGTACTCTTTGGGCTCTGGTGCTCTATGCTCGGGATGCCAGCTTAGGGTTTAGACCCCACATTTTTCAGGGGGAATCAGTCTGTGAGCTGATTATCCCTCTGGCACTTCCACCTGTGGGCACCCAGCCAGCCTTCTTGAGTCTCCACCTTACTCCTTACCAGACACGTTGTGCTTAAGCTGGCTCTTCTGTCTGTCTGAGATTATTAGGCTTCTTTCTCACTCTTGTTCAGTTGTTTGTTCTGGGTGATTTGTCCATAATTTAGTTGTAATTCCACATTAATCCTGGGAGGAGTTAGTGTGGCTTCCCTTCATTCCTCTGCCATCTTCCAAAAAATCTTTAACTCATCTTAAGCCCCTGTTTTGCATACTGTTTGAATGTATTCACGTGTTGATTGACTTGAAATATGATAAAAATAAGCTGGATCACAGGTGGCAAACACAAGGCCCACAGGCTGAATCCGGCCCTGTGCCTTGTTTTATTCAACCCGGCACCTTGTTTCTACCCAGCAGCAGCACCTAGCTGTTGCTTAACTGTTAAGGAGCAGTTACAGTTATACAGTCCTAAAGTTACAGTTGGCCCTTTGAAGGTAACCACAAGGCTGACGTGGCCCCTGGTGAAAGTGAGTTTGACACCCCTGAATTAGATCTTGTCACCTAGTGCAGTTGTATTCCTACACAGTAAACAGTACTGAGCCCAACTCAAGTGGAAACAGAGTTTGAAATGGGGACGTAGGGGAAGGAGAAGACACACCAGTAGTACGTGGAGGGAGAGGGCTTAGGGAAGCCATGAAAGGCTTCTGCCACCTTCCCCGTGACAGTCCCCTCCCGGAACTCAGAGTCTACAGTGCAACCTGCAGCCTGACTGTCTCTATACCTTTCTTCTTGATATTTCAGTTTTGCCACCTCTGGTCTCTTTTTCTCTTAGTTTCATCATGTATGGCCTTTAGCCTTCCTGACCTGGCTTGGAGGCCATCCTCTGGGTGTTTCTTCTTGGAACTTCTGGGCATGTTGTGTTTCTTTGTGCTTCCTCCCTACAGTGCTCAGCTCAGTGTAGGTCAGGGCCACTGCATACACTTGTGTGGGGTGTGCCCTGAGTGGGGCACCAACCAAGGGATGTGAGAGGAGGTGAGTTTGAGCTCATCCCCACTCACCAAAGCAAGCAGCATGCTACCTGCTAGAAGGCATGAGGGGACACCACTTTCTAATTTGTACAAAGGTACCTGCCACTTGTGCTAGTATAGGTCACCTGATCAGTGGATGCTTACCAAGTAAGTGTTCATTGAATGAGTGGATGAATGAATAAATGAATGAATGAAAGAAAGAACATGTAATGACAAAGTGGAGGAAGTGAGGATAAATAAGAGGCTTCTATAGTTATCTAGGTAAAGGTAAATGAGGCCCTAAACTGGGATGTAAACTATAGAGAAGGAGATAAATGTAGGAGAAGAAGCGACAGACCATGGATTAGATTAAAGTTTCCACAATGGCAAAGGAGAGAAGGAATAAAAATGACCTCCTACCTGTAATTACCACTACAACTTGACTCTTACACAAGAAGAGTAAGGACAGTGTGGTTGCAGATCAGTCCTATGCACCTGCTCCTGGAGAGCTGGCTTTGGTAAGGTCACAATGTGGCAGGAGTTGTATAACTCTCATGTACAGAACCCTGTGCTGAGCATGTCACAAGGATATACGACGGCCCCTTCCTCAGAGAGCTTATGATCTCTCTGAGGGTGCTGGAGACAATATCCTTGATGCAGGGCTATGCTGACTAGCGTCATGCATGGGTGACAGGAGGCAGATAATAATGGCAGCTCTCTGTGCATGCTGCTAAGCACTGTGCTAAGCTCTCCCCTGTATGAGGTAGCTGTTATGTTGCTTCTCACTGAAGAGGAAGTTGACAGAGTGGTATTGTGGCTTGCTTCTTATTCCATCTTCTGAGTGTCACTCACAATGTTGAGTTGAGCTTTTTAAAATTACCATTTTGCAGGCCAAAAATGATCAGGCATCAGGAATTTTGTATGGTTCATCCAAGCATTTTCCACTATATTTTGCTGCCATTTGAATCATTTTTATGCTGGGTCCTCATGTCGTGTAAGGGGCAAGGGAGTAATGTGGGGTTTCTCTCTTTTTTAAAAAGACATATTTTATTGATTATGCTATTGTGGTTGTCTCAATTTTCTCCCCTTGCCCCCTTCAGCTGGTACCCCTATTCCCTACAGCAATCCGCACCTCCCGGCCCCTTTAGTTCATGTCCATGAGTCATGCATATAAGTTTTTTGGCTACTCCATTTCCTATACTGTTCTTGACATCCCCCTGTCTATTTTGTACCTACCAATTATGCCTCTTAATCCCTGCACCTTTGCCCCTATTCTTTCTCTTTCCCCTCCCAACTGATAACACTCCAAATGATCTCCATACACATATAATTCTGTTCCTGTTCTGCTTGTTTGATTAGCTTGTTGTTTATATTCAATTGTTGATAATTGGGAATTTATTGCCATTTTAATGTTCACAGTTATGACCTTCTTTTCCTTATATAATTTCCCTTAACATTTTGTGGCAGACCCTTCTGCGTGGTGTGGGCCCAGCTCCCACTCGGAGATGCACAGGACCCACACCCACAGATATGCTCTCTCATGGGTAATCAGATTTGCAATATACCTAGGCTGCTTTGAGGCTTGCTTTTTGCTAAAACTCCCTCACCCTGCAAGTGCTAAACCTTGCAGGGACCAGTGTAACAGGCTCAACCACTTTTGCCTTTTCATTTGCTAGTATCCTTCTTCTGTGATGTGATTGGGGCATTGGCTCCTTTGTTGTAACTTGTGCTTAGTGAGTGAGGACCAGCTTGTAATGTGAGGAGAAATAAAATAAAGGCCTGTCATGCGGAGGCTGCGGCTTTTGCTCCCCTTGAGAGAAAAGCCATGCTGTCATCCTTTTTCCTCCACTGGACTTGGTAATCTGTGTATATGTTTTATTTCATCCATAATGATGCGGACACTGCTAGCCAGTCAACATTTCATATAATAAGGGCTTGGTGATTATGAACTCCTTTAGTTTTATCTTGTCTGGGAAGCATTTTATCTTCCCTTCCATTCTAAGGGGATATCTTTGCTGGATAGAGTAATCTAGGTTGTAGACCCTTGCTTTTCATGACTTCAAATACTTCTTTCCAGTCCCTTCTAGTCTGCATAGTTCCTTTTGAGAAATCAGTTGACAGTCTTATGGGAACTCCTTTGTAGGTAACTGTCTCCTTTTCTCTTGCTGCTTTTAAGATTCTCTTTTTATCTTTAACCTTTGGCATTTTAATTATGATGTGTCTTGTTGTAGTCCTCTTTGGGTCCAACTTGTTTAGGACTGTCTGTGCTTCCTGAACTTGTATGTTTTCACCAAATTAGGGAAGTTTTGTTTCATTATTTTTTCAAATAAGTTTTTAATTTCTTGCTTTTCTTCTCCTTCTGGCATCCCTGTGATTTGGATGTTGGTACATTTGAAGATGTCCTAGAGGCTCCTTACTCTATGCTCATTTTTTTAAATTCATTTTTGTTCTTGCTGTTTTTATTGAATGCTTTTATCTTTCTTATGTTTCAAATTGTTGATTTGATTCTTGGCTTTATCCTCTCCACTGTTTGTTCCCTATAGATATTTTTCTGTATTTCACTTAATGTAACCTTCATTTTTCTGCCTGGGTCCTTTTTTTTTTTCTGTTGCAGTATCCATTGAGTTTCTGGAGCATCCTGATAACCAGTGTTTTGAACTCTGCATCTGATAGGTTGCTTATCTCCATTTCATTTTGTTGTTTTTTGGGGGGTTTTGTTTTGTTCTTTCATTTGGGCCATATTTCTTTGCTTCCTCATTGTGGCAGCCTCCCTGTCTTTGTTTCTATGTATTAGATAGAGCTGCTTTGACTCCCTGTCTTAGTAGCATGGCCTATTGTAGAAGAGTGCACTTGTTAAGTTGTATGGTGCACAGCCTTAGGTAATTGCCAGAGCTAGACACCATGTGTCACTGCTCTGTGGCTCTGTGTGGGGGAGGGCTCAGAGAGGGGACTATGCCGCTGTCCTCAGGAGTTTTGACTGGGAGGAATCCGTCTCCTGGCACTTGCCCTGATGCGTCACTTCATTTTCTCCCTCTATGCCATTGGTGCCCTTCCAACTATTGCCTTGGTGCTGAATCCCAGAGGGTGTGGGTCTGGGTAAGTCTTAAGTCCATTGTGAGCCCTTTAAGAGGAGTCTCCTATGAGTCCTGCAGTTTCTTCCACTGCCCCAACCTCCAGTTTTTTACAGCCAGAAGTTATGGGGACTTAACTTCCTAGGGCTAGAACCCAGGGCTGGGTGGTGTGGTCTGGGTCTGGGATCCCTTACTCCTGAGGTATCTCTCTTAATTTTTATCCACTAAACATGGATGTAGGACTGACCACTCTCTGTCTCTGTGCCTGTTGGTGCCTCTTGGCACCTCCCCATCTTGCCATGCCTCTCCATGCATCTCTGTGTCTTGGTGCCTCCTACCCATCAGGATAATTGTGGCTTCTTTAAATACTTGTTTGTTGGACTTCCATACAGCTGAATTTTCTGACATTTCTGGGTGTTATTTGTTTTGTAGTCTAGTTGTCATTTTTTTTCTGTAGTTGTGTGAGGAGACAAGGTGTGTTTACCTATGCCTCCATCTTGATGGGAAGTCTGGGGTCCCTTTTATAAGGGTACTAACCCCATTCATGAGGGCTTCATTCTCATGACTTAATCACTTTTCAAAGGCCCCTCCTCCTAATACCATACCATTGGGGATTAGGTTTCAACATATGAACTGTAGGGGGACATAAACTTTCAGTCTATAGTAATTCCCAAAAGGAATTAGGTCAAACTACTTAAATTTACTGTGTTAAGGAGTAGGAATCTTTTAAAAATCTCACTTTTTAAAGTCTCTTAATTGGTATCATCATTTGGCTCTCCAGAAAGCTTGTAGCCACCTTGATTAATTTTAGCTTTTTTAAAAAAGATTTTATTTATTTATTTTTAGAGAGAAGGGAAGGGAAGGAGAAAGAGAGGGAGAGAATCATCAATGTGTATTTGCCTCTCATGAGACCCTCAATGGGGACCTGGCCCGCAACCCAGGTGTATGCCGTGACTGGGAATAGAACCAGCAACCTTTGGTTTGCAGGCCCACACTCAATCCACTGAGCTACACCAGGCAGGGCTAATTTTAGCCTTGATAGCAGAACCAACCCTTTGCTGGTTCTGGTTTGCTTATGAGTGACAAATGAGTTTAAAGATAAAAGGTCAGAAAAGGCTCAGGGGTCAGGTGGATCTTGAACTGAACTTGAAGGAGCCATAAGGTTCAAATAAAGTGAGATGAAAAACTGCCATCAGAAGCATAGCAGAAACAAAGATACAGTTTTATTGAATGAATACAGCATATTGTGGAGACAATCATAATCTCATTTTCCTTGGGTGGATTGTTGCTTCATATGAATAGTGGGATATAAATTGAGGAATGCAATATCAACTGAGACTGAACTTAATCAGAGAGGTAATGGGGAGTTGTTGACAGTTTGGACCAGGGGAAGATATGAGCAAAACATTATTTTGATGATTATAGAAGACTTTGGGAAACCAGACACATTTTTAACAGTGACAGAATGTTTTTTCAATGATCATCTATTTTAAAAATTATACATCATGTAAATGTCCTAGGAATGATTTGCTTGCTCTAGTGCTTAGCATATGACAGTGGTCCTACTTGTCATGCCACAAATGGCCCATCTGCCACGTCTGGGTGGCCCAGGCTCTGAGATTTGGTGTGCTTGGAGATTAGAGTGGCTGGATCCAAAATGGTGGTAAGAAGCTACGTCACATGGAGGAACTGTCAGTGTTCATGAAGTGAAGGTCAGTTACCACTGGGACAGAGATGTCCAGACATCCAGGCTGTGAGACACATCTGGGAAGGAAAGGTGAGGTGAGAGCTGCAGGAAGGACTGTCTTTCCCCTACAGCCATTCTGATTCTTGCTTTAGTTGTTACACATGTGCTTACAACAAATCCTGATGAGAAGTGTCTTTGCCCCAAGCATTTCCTGCAAAATAAAAATTTTATCTCTTTTAATAGCATTTTTGCTATTTTTGAGGAAATGTATATTGAAAATTTTGGTTTCCAGTGCAGAAGATAAGTGAAATGTGATTGCTGCTGATTACATCATTATATTTTCTCCATTTTTAAAGATAAACCAGAAATTCTCAATTCGTATAAAATGGTGACAGATATTTCAGGCATTCTTCAATAAGCAGACCATAATATATTTTATATTAAATAAAGTGCTTTCAAAGACATGCACACTTATTTTCCCTTTTCTTTTTATTAATGTCATTTTTAAAAATTGTTGTTCAAGTACAGTTGTCTCCATTTTTCCCCCCACCCCTCCTCCCACCCCACCCATCCCCACTTCCCACCTTCGATCCTACCCCCCTTTTGCTTTGTCCATGTGTCCTTTATACACTGACATGTACACTCTTAAAATCTGTCTATATCTCACCATACCTCACATAGCACAGTGCTTATTTGTGAAAAATTAAGACTCAGACTCAAAATTCAGTATGAAGATTGGCTGCAAGGAAGAATGAGGGAGCCCCCACAGGAGATAGTGATTTTTCTTGAGATACATTGTCAGAAGGTCATTAATCGTGGCAAAATATTATAACAATTTGAAATAATTGATGGTATTAACTTAGGATAACTACCGAAAAGAGCTTTTGTGAAGAGTATAGGTGACATACTTTTGAAAAGGATGATGTTATTTACCCAGGGTAGAGTACACAGGGCATTACCAATTTGCTAGAGCTTTAACCTTTCCTCAACTGGAGCTTCATGACATTGACCTTTGTCTGTTATGGACAAGACAGTCATGGATGTGTGACCGGGCTTAGAAGAGTCTAGTGCTTAGTTTGATGTTCTTCTGTCTCCATCTTGAAATTTCAAATAAACGTTGAACAAGGGGCTCCGCATTTTGATTTTAGAGTGGGTGCTGCAAATTATGTAACTGGTCCTGATTTTCAGATAAGCAAACCAGAACCAGCAAAGGACTGGTTCTACTATAAAGGCTAAAGTTAGCCCTAGCTGGTATAGCTCAGTGGATTGAGCACGGGCCTGCCGGTTCAATTCCCAGTCAGGGCACATGCCTGGGTTGCGGGCCAGGTCCCCAAATAAAAGCTGATTTCACCTTCGTTTACCATATATTATGGGCTAAAACTTGATTTCCTCAGGATCAAGCTATGGACTAGGTGAGGGGTGAGGGCTACTGTGAGCCAGTGGAGCTTCTAGCCAACTTCTCTTATTTCCTTAGGATGCCAGACTGAGTACAATAGGAAAAGGAGGAGAGCACAGAATTTAGAAGCAGGCCGGGGTTACTGACAGCTCAAGTTTCTCCATTAACAATAATAGCAGCTGATAACTCTTCTTGCTGTGCCCACTACCACATCAAGGAGCTAGAATCTTCTAGGCTCTGGCTAAATGCTTCATGTGCTTTATTTCCTTTTTCTTAATCCTCTCAACATCCTGCAAAATGAGTATTATTTTTATAATGAAGAATCTGAAGTTTCCAGTAATTAGGTTGCCCACAGTTACAGAACTAGTAGTGGTCTTGTCTTGTTAACTGTCCTCTCTACTTAAGAAGTGACCAACTATGACCAAATATATTTGTCTGTTATTAAAACTAAACTTGAGCCCTTGTTGGTGTGGCTCAGTGGATTGAGTGCTGGCCTGTGAACCAAAGCATCACCGGTTTGATTCCCAATCAGAGCACAAGCCTGGGTTGCAGGCTAGGCCCCCAGTAGGGGGTGCGTGGGAGGCAACCACACATTGATGTTTCTCTTCCTCTCTCTAAAAATAAATAAATAAAATCTTTAAAAAAGGACAACTGAACTTGAATCATTTAATAGTCTACTGGAAAAGACTCATGCTTACATAGTTTGTTTTCTATCTTTTTACTTTCATATAATTGTGGATAGTGTTGTTATTTAGGAACTTTTGGATATAAATGTCTCCTTTTTCTCCACGGATAATATCTGGACAGTATGCTAATGCTGAAAGTTTTTTTTTCCTAGAAGAAATAGGTATACATTCCTTCTTTTCTCAGAAAACTGTGTCACTAAACAATGTTATATATTTTTAAACCTCAGTCAAAATGACATTTTGTTTCTTGGTTATTTCTATTGTTATTGTTTTCTTGGCTGTGATGTGTGATTGCATTCTGCCATAATTTTAAAGGGGTATCCATGTTTTCTATTTTAATTTTGCATCAAAATCAGGTTTTTCAAAAATTTGTAAATGAATTCTGTTCTGGACTAATCCCAATTATGTCTCCTGCAGGAAAGCATCTCTGGCAGTTGATGTGCCCAGGCTTGGATATAGTTCCTCATCCAATCACAAGTACATTCCTCGGAGGGCAGTGCTCTATGTACCTGGAAATGATGAAAAGAAAATAAAGAAGATTCCGTCCCTGAATGTAGATTGTGCAGTGCTCGACTGTGAGGATGGTGTGGCTATGAACAAAAAGGTAATGAGATAATTTTTTCTTAGGATGGGAAAAAGAAAGATATTGAAATTTGGTGCTCTCCTGGTAGCATTTGCTCACTATTTGGAAAGATTCTACAGTTCTTCCCTTTTGCTGATTACTAATCTATCCTTTTAAAAATATTTACTTGATTTTTTAAAAATATATTTTATTGATTATGCTATTACACTTGTCCCATTTTTTTCTCGCCTTTATTCTCCTCTGCCCTGTAGCCTCACCTCCCACAATCATTCCCCCACCTTAGTTCATGTCCATGGCTCATACATTTAAGTTCTTTGGCTTCTGCATTTCCCACACTATTCTTCACCTCCCCCTGTCTATTTTGTACACATCATTTATGCTTCTTATTCCTTGTACCTTTCCCACCATTCTTCCTCCTCCGCTTCCCCACTGATAACCTTCCATGTGACGTTCATTTCTGTGATTCTCTTCCTGTTTTAGTTATTTGCTTAGTTCGTTTTTATTTTTGTTTTAGGTTCAGTTGTTGATAGTTGTGAGTTTGTTGTCATTTTACTGTTCATATTTTTCACCTTCTTCTTTTTCTTAGATGAGTCCCTTTAACATTTCATATAATAAGGGCTTGGTGATGATGAACTCCTTGAACTTGGCCTTTTCTGGGAAGCACTTTATCTGCCCTTGTATTCTAAATGAAAGCTTTGCTGGATAGAGTAATGTTGGATGTAGATCCTTGCCATTCATGACTTTGAATTCTTCTTTCTAGCTTCTTCTTGCCTGTAAGGTTTCTTTTGAGAAGTCAGCTGATAGCCTTATGGGAACTCCTTTGTAGGTAACTGTCTCCTTTTCTCTTGCTGCTTTTAAGATTCTCTCCTTATCTTTCATCTTGGGTATTGTAATTATAATGTGCCTTGGTGTGTGCTTCCTTGGGTCCAACTTCTTTGGTACTCTCTGAGCTTTCTGGATTTCCTGAAAGTGTATTTCCTTCACCAGAGTAGGGAAGTTCTCCTTTATTATTTGTTCAAATAAGTTCTCAGTTTCTTGTTCTTCCTCTTCTCCTTCTGGCACCCCTATGATTTGGATGTTGGAATGTTTAAAGTTGTCCCAGAGGTTCCAAAGCTTCTATTCATTTTTTCTTTTTTCATTTTTAATCATTTTTTTTAAATTAATGTTCAAATACAGTTGTCTCCATTTTCCCGCCACCACTCTCCCCCACTCCACCAACCCTCACCTCCTGCCCTCAATCCTGTCCCCCTTTGATTTTGTCCATGGGGCCTTTTTACACATTCTTTGACAGCCCTTTCCCTTCTTTCCCCCATTATTTCCCTCTCCCCTCCCCTATGGTTACTGATAGTCTCCTCATTTTTTTGAATTTTTGTTTCTTAATTCTGTTCTGGTTGAATGTTTATTTCTTCCTTCTGCTCCAAATCATTGATTTGAGTTCCATTTTCCTGCCCTTCACTGTTGGTTCCCTGTACATTTTCCTTCATTTCACTTTTCATAGCCTTCATTTTTTCCTCTATTTTGTGACCATACTCAACCATTTCTGGGAGTGTCCTGATTACCAGTTTTTTGAACTGTGCATCTGATAGGTTGGCTATCTCTTCATTGCTGAGTTGTATTTTTTCTGGAGCTTTGATCTGTTCTTTCATTTGGACCATATTTTTTGTCTTGGCATGCCTGTTATGTAATAAGAGGTGGAGCCTTAGGTGTTCCCCAGGACAGGGAAACTGACATTGCTGGGTTGTGGTGCTATATGTGGGATGGGGTCTGAGAGAGAACAATGCTGCTTGCTCAGCTCTCCTCCAGCTTTCAGTCACTTCCTCCACTACCTATAAGCAAATTTGGCCCTTCTGGTGCTCATTCCTGGGTGGATGGGTGGGTTTGTGTATGTTTTAGGACCCTGTGGGTCTTTCCAACGAACTCTCCTGTGAGGCTGGGTGTTTCGCCTGCCACCTCAACCCCCACAGGTTTTTTCAGTCAAAGATTTTGAGGCTTTATTTCCCTGCACTGGAACCCTGGATTGTGTGGTCTGTCTTGCTCCCCAGTTGTTCTTCCAGGTTTATCCACGTTCAAATGTGGAAACACCTGCTCCACCAACTGCCACCTTGCCTGCCCCAGTCTTCCAACCTCTGCCTTGCCTCTGGTCCTTTCCACCCTGGCCACACATCCCCGCCCCTCCTACCAGTCTGGATGAATGTTTCTTCTTTAAGTCCTTTGTTGTCAAACTTGCATATAGTTCAATTTTCTGTCAGTTTTGGTTATTTTTGTTTTTAAATTTGTTATTGTCCTTCTTTTGATTGTGCGAGGAACCAAAGTGTATCTACCTACATCATCATCTTGGCTGGAATTTCTTTGTTTATTTATTTTTCTGGAGAGGGGAAGGGAGGAAAAAAGAGAGGGAGAGAAACATCAATGTGTGAGAGACATCAATCAGTTGCCTCTCTTGCACCTCCAACTGGGCACCTGGCCCAAAACCCAGGCATGTGCCCTGACTGGGAATCAAACCAGTGACCCTTTGGTTTGCTGGCTGGCACTCAGTCTACTGAGCCACACCAGCCAGATGATTACTAATCTGGTCTTTACTCAGCCCTTGTATGGTTTCTCAATTGTGTATGTCTTTTCACCAAAAGAAAGGAAGAATCCAACAAAATGTATTTAAAATCATGACTTCCAGCACATGTGAATATGTGTGTGTTTAAATAAATAGTCACAATCCATTTTGCCCATGATATTTGCCAGTTTGGATAAATGACTTAAATCCTACATCCTAGAAATGTAGTATAAATTTTTCAGGCCAGTAAGAAACAATTAGGAATTTATTTCTTCTTTTTACCACCACGTATATTAAGTAGTGGCCTTAACTCTACTGAGACAAGTGCCAAGAAAATAAAAGACAATTTTCTATGGATAAGTTATCATTTTTTCCCAGTTAATTAAAGGGAAACTGAGCACAGACCCTTAACAATGCAGCCTTTGGCTGATATTCTCATGGCCTAACCAATAAAATGAGTCTTAGAAAATATCCAATTTTAAACAAGTACACAAGATTTTTAGCATAATGGGTGCTTTTGATTCATTGTGATTTGCTTAACTTTATTTTTCAGGTTTTTATAATGAACATGAATTTTTTCAATAATTAGATGAACTATGTAAATCATTATAACAATAACTAATGTATGCATGGGACCTTTTAGTTAAAAAAATGCTTTCACTTGACCTTTAGCTATGCAGTCCATAGACAGTGAAGTTAGACTGGAAATGAATTATGGGGTTGGGGGACAGAGGGACCATCTTAATTTATGCTCATTTTATAGTTTCTTGTCCTAGGTGAATGATGTGAGCATATGATACAACTCTTTTAATTTTTTTTTCTTGGATATTCTAGCAAACAAATACTTGCTTTAATTTTTTAAGTTAATTTCTAGCATCTTCCTAATGATCAAACAAAGGATTTCTAAGTATTTGGAAAAGTATTAGAGTAAACATGTGGAATCCAAAGTGTTTATTCAAGGTCTTTGGCATGTTTTAAGGAAAATACAATTAATCTTTCTCCCAGAGATTAAGGTAAATCAGCCTTTTCTTGAAGGCTGTAATGTGATTCTAGTGTGCTTGCTTCCAAAGCTCATATTGTGCACTCTAAGAGTAAATGCTAAATTGTAATTCCAGTCTTCTGTGACCCAAGGCAATTCTTTTCACTTCTTTGCCTCAATTTCTTTTCCATAGTGTGGGATGACAAAAATCTTCTTTTGTCAGGGACAAGGATTATTAGGAGGAAAAATTTTGATTAAATGCCTGTGAGTATCTTGATTTCCTATAGGAAATAGAGCAGATAAATCCTGTAATAATCATGTTTAGAGGGGAATTTATTTTAGCATATAACACAGTGAGCCATTAGGTGCCCTGATAAAGTTCTAATTATATTTCTTTACAAATCTTGAGGCTCTCTTCACATACTCACCTGACTATGTTTCCTTCCATTCTAATGAGATAGGAATATGGTCTATTATTGCTTTATATTTCCTTCCTATTCATCCGTGTGCATCAGCTCCTTCTTGTACTCAGAACTACTACTTAGGAGGAACCTAAGGAGGAGAAGGGGAGAGAAGAGTTTATGATGGGCAATGTGCCTGCCATATTGGCATCTGTCTTCATGAGGACACTCCAGTTCTACAACCTAATAACAGTTAAACTTTGCATTAATTGCTAGAGACACTGTTTTATGCATGCTGAGCTTTTTTTAATTTTTAATTTATTTATTTTCAGAGAGAGGGGAAGAGAGGGAGAAAGAGCAGGAGAAAAACATGGATCAGCTGCCTCCCACATGTCCCCATTTGGGGATCTGGCCTGCAACCAGGAATATGCCCTAACAGGGAATCGAACCAGCAGCCTTTCAGTTTGAGGGTTGGTGTCCAGTCCACTCAGTCACACAATGCTCTCGCTGGTGTGGCTGAGTGGACTGAACTAAATTTCCCTTTCTTATGGACATAAAGTTCTGGCATGCCAGGCTAGTATTTGTAAAAAAAAAATTTGTTTTTCTTAAAATCTTTATCCAGGATTTAATTTTATCTCGTATATCTCATTTCATAGCCCTGCCCTGTCAAGAAATTTTTGGATTTTGATTTCATCATCCAGCATTTATATTATATGAGCATTTGACAAGCATACTGTATGAAAATTTAACAAGTTTCTGATGGAAATGCTAAAGAAATTGGAGCCAGGTGCTGCACAAGTATGCCACTAGAAACTTGTGTTCCAATTTATTTAACAAGCATTTATGTAGTGCTGACTAAGTGCCAGGCACTGTTCTAAGCACATTAGTTTGAGTAACAATCCAATGAGATGCAATTATACTTCTTCTACTGATAAGGCAACTAAGGCATGGAGAAGTCAAGTTCATGAATCAATACTGTAAATATAGTTATTCAGTCACACAGCTCTCCTAAAATTCAATGTTTCCGCAAGGATATTCTAAGAGATTTTTTTCTAGTGCCATTTCAAAATAAGTATACCTTCCTTATCTACCTGTCTATGAATACCTTCTCCCCCGACACCTCTACCTTGCCAGAAAAGTAATGAGACTTGGGTTGATGAGACTTGATCTTGAAAAACCTATTTCAGCACCTAATTGTTACTGCCCTCTTTTTGAAATGTGGAGACACAAAAATGGTAATAGGGTACTATTTAATGAGAGTTTTCTATGTAAGCAGTGCTATATTAAATGCTTTATGTATCTTCTTTCATTGAATCTTTACAGCGAAGTTTTGAAATATTTCCAAGGTCACAGTGCCATTAAACAGCAGGACCAGCATGTGTATCTTTTGCCACTAATCAGCCTCAGCCTCATCTGTCAGCATAATCCATAATTAACCTTTTTCTCCTTTCTTAGCTAGTTAGTGCCTTGGTTTCTCTTTCTCTTTTGTCACCATTGTGTACCCCATGGTTTTTCAAAGATTATGACAGGAGTTCTGTGTTCATATCTTCACATTCTTTCAGTATTCTGGGATTGTAATCCATTTAGAACTAGGGACTTCAATTCATTTGCAGGGTTCAGATAAGTCTGACACTTCGAACATACCTCATATTCTTTTTTTGACATTTCATTTATTTTTATTCATATTCCTTTTTCTTTCTTGAAGTCACCTCTTAATAATGTTTCTTTTTTAAAAAAGAATTTATTTACTTTTAGAGAAAGGGGAAGAGAGAGAGAGAGAGAGAAAACATTGATGTGACAGAGAATCACCGATCAGTTGTCTCCTATACTGAACCTACAACTCAGGCACATGCCCCGACCAGGAATTGAACCAGCAACCCTTTGGTTTAGGGGGTGATGCCCAACCAACTGAGCCACACAAGTTATGGCTAAACACTCAATATTTAAATAAGTACTAAGTACCTATGCAAACAGGCATCGTGGCAGTAGGAGGGGAACAAAGATTGCATAGTCTCTAAACCTGGACAAGTCAAAGGCTGGTGGTGAGACAGGGGAAAAAAAGTAGATAACTATAATCTAACAAGATAGGTCTATAAGAATGAATACTTTTTATTATCATTTGGTTTTAAGTATTTTTTAAATTTCCATTTTATCTCTTGCTTGAGCCATGAAATACATAAGAGTACCTCCTAAATTCTCTGTGATGAAGAACTAGTTTGGTTATTTTTATTGCTTGTTACTTGGTTTTATTTTTTAAAAATTTCCAGTCTGTTGTGGACTTATACTTTGGCAAAATCCAAAAAGAAAAGAATTGCTAGAAAATTAAATGCTGCTTGAGTGTCACAGTAATGTCAAGTGCTATAAAAGTTTCTGAACTCATACTCCCCATTTCTTACTTACCTCTTAGTGGTGTGGGCATTGTCAGAGTTTGTGGACCAAGAGCAGTCCAAAGACCACAATTTGAGCAGCAGGGACTTAGAATTTTAAAATTTCCAAGTGTATAGAAGATATTTTAATTTACATATTCTTTTGTTACTGACTTCTTCCTTAATTGATGATGGTTACAGAATGTGATCTGAATGAATCAGATTTTCAGAATGAAAATGCTGATTCATTTTCAGAATCACAATGAATGCTGATTTTTACAGATTTGTTGAGTTCTACTTTACGGCCTAATACATAAGCCATTTTTGTAAGTGTTTCATGTGTGCTTAAGAAGAATGTATATATTTTGTTAACTAGATGCAGAGTCCTATATTTTTTCAGTATACCAAGTTAATTATGTTGTTAGTTATCTTAGTCATGTTGTTAAAATATTCAAATCTTTATTGATTTTCATTTGCTTGATATATCAGTTACTGAAGCTAGTTTAAATTTACTCTGCAGTGGAAAGTTTGCCAGTTTGTAGTTCTATCAATTTTTGCTGCTTATAGTTTGAGCCTATATTATTAGGTATATACAAATGTGAAATGATTATATCCTCCTAGTATATTTAATCATTTATTATTATGCACTGATGCTCCTTATCCCCTAAAAAGGTTTTTGCTTTAAAGTTTGTGGTCTGATTTGAATACATCAGCTTTCTTTTGATTGATTAGTATTTGCATAGTATATTGTTTTCAGCCTTTTGCTTTCAACTTTTATATATCTTTATGTTTTCAATATGTCTCTTATTCTTTAAACTTTTATATCCATGTGGACAACCTCTGTTTTCTAAATGAAACATTAATCCACTTTTTTGAAAGGCTTATCTACTTATTTCCAGAAGAGAGAGAGAGGAGCATCTATGTGCAAGAGGAGCATTGATCAGTTGTCTCTTGCACGTCCCCAACCAGGACCTGGACTGCAACCCAGGCATGTGCCCTGACCTAGAATTGAATCAGCAACCTTTCCATTTGTGGGATGACGCCTAACCCACTGAGCCCTGACAGGGCAATCCACTTACTTTTAATGTGTTACTAATCAATTTAGATTGAAATATACCATTATATTTTGTCCTGTTTTTCTCACCTATTTTGTTTCTTTCTATCATATATGTATATTTGCCTTTTAAAGATATTTGACTTTTTTGGTTTATTTTCATCAGTCCATTTTTCACTCTTCAAAGTTGGAAGTTGTGACTATATTTCTAACTGATGTTGGTTACTCTTGAAATTTTACCAAGTATACTTAATAAAGCCTAAAATTAACTGGTATCTTCACCCAGGACAATATAAGAATTTTAGAAAACATGAAATCCAAACATATTCCTTACAGTTTGTTATTTTGCCCAGTATCTTTTGCTTTATTCAACTGCAATTGTTTTTAATGTATATTTTATTGATTATGTTATTACAGTTGTCCCAACTTTTTCTCCCCTTTCTCCCCCTTCACCCCACACCCCACCAATCTCCAGCAATCCTGCCCTCACTTAGTTCATGCACATGTGTTGTACATATAAGTTCTTTGGCTTCTCCAATTTCTATACTACTCTTAACCTCCCCCATCTATTTTGTGCCTATCAATTATGCTTCTTATTCCCTATACCATTGTCCCTCATTCTCCCCCCACCTCTGATAACTCTCCATGTGATCTCTATTTCTGTGATTCTTTTCCTGTTCTATTGTTTGCATAGTTCATTTTTGTTTTTGTTTTAGGTTCAGTTGTTGATAGTTGTGAGTTTGTTGTCATTTTACTGTTCATAGTTTTTGATCTCCCTTTTCTCAGATAAGTCCCTTTAACATTTCATATAATAAGGACTTGGTGATGATGAACTCCTTGAACTTGACCTTATGTGGGAAGCACTTTTTCTGCCCTTACATTCTAAATGAAAGCTTTGCTGGATAGAGTAATGTTGGATGTAGATCCTTGCCTTTCATGACTTGGAATACTTCTTTCCAGCCCCTTCTTGCCTGTAAGGTTTCTTTTGAGAAATCAGCTGATAGTCTTATGGACACTCCTATGTATGTAACTGCCTCCTTTTCTCTTGTTGCTTTTAAGATTCTCTCCTTATCTTTAATTTTGAGTAAATTAATTATGTGTTTTCATGTGTTCCTCCTTGGATCCAACTTCTTTGGGACTCTCTGAGCATCTGGGCTTGCATGTCTAGTTCCTTTGCCAGATTGATGAAGTGTTCCTTCATTATTTGTCCAAATAAGTTTTCAATTTCTTGCTCTTCCTTTTCTCCTTCTCACACCCCTATGATTCAGATGTTGGAATGTTTAAAGTTATCCCAGAGGTTCCTCAGCCTCTCCTCATTTTTTGAATTGTTTCTTCATTCTGTTCCAGTTGGATGTTTATTTCTTCCTTTTGTTCCAAATCATTGATTTGAGCCCTGGTTTCCTTCCCTTCACTGTTGTTTCACTATATATTTTCCTTTAGTTTACTTTATACAACCTTCATAGCTTCCTTCATTTTGGGACTGAACTCAATCATTTCTGTGAGCATGCTGATCACCAGTGTTTTGAAATTTGCAAAACTATCCATTTACATCTAATAGGTTTTCTATCTCCTCATCAGTTAGTTCTTTTTCTCATGTTTCGATTTGTTCTTTCACTTGGGCCGTATTTCTTTGTCTTGGCACACCTGTTAAAAGGGTGAGGCCTTAGGTATCTGCCAGGCAGGGCGCGTTGTGGTGCTGTTATGTGGGGGTTGGTCAGAGAGGGAATAATGCCACTCACTTGCTTGGCTCTTGCCCATCTTTCTATCACTTCCCTCGCTTCCCACAAGCAAATTGGGCTCTTCTGGTGCTGATTCCTGGGGGGGTTGGGCTTGTGTATGACCTAGAATCCTGTGCACCCCTCCAACAGACTTTCCTGTGAGCCTGGGAGTTTCTCCTGTGCTGCAACCCCCACAGGTTTTTTCAGCCAGAGGTTTTGAGGCTTTATTTCCCCACTCTGGAACCCTGGGTTGCACAGTTTGTCTCCCTCCCCAGTTGTACCACCTGCCTTATCTGTCCACAAATGTGAGAAATTCTACTCAGTACACCACCTTGCTGTGCATCCTTTCTGCCCCCGTTTCCCATCTGGATGAATGTTTTTTCTTTAAGTCTTTGGTTGTCTGACTTCCATGCCATTTGATATTCTGGCATTTCTGGTTGTATTTTGTTTTTAAATTGGTTGTTATACTTCTTTTGGTTGTGTGAGGAAGTGAAGCATTTCTACCTATGCCTTCATCTTGGCCCGATCTCACCCAATATCTCTTTAAACGTATGAATTTTACATTATTACTATCATTATTTAATATATCTAGTAATTATTTACCTTAATCTACATATTTTACCACTTTTTCTGCCCATTATTTTTTCTTGTATCTCAGACCTTCTTTCTGAGTTCACCTTCCTCTCTCCTGATATGCATCCTTCAGAATTTCCCTATAGTGAAGGTTTGTTGATGGTAAGCTCTCACAGTTGTTGTTTATTTGAAAATATCTTTATTGTTAGGCTGGATAGACAGATCTAGATTGACAATTATTTTCTCTCAGAAATTTGAGGATATTATTTCATTGTCTTCTGGTTACTATTACTGCTATTGAGAAATTCATTTTCATCTAAAAACTAGGTTACTTGTATTTTCTTGTTTGGCTGGTTTTTAAGATCTTTGTCTTTGGTGTACAGAATGTTTACTAAAATGGTGACTGGAGTTGACTTTTTTCTTCTTCCCTCTTTTCTCCCTTTCTTCCTACACATGGTATAGGTTACTTTTTCTATATTTGTGGATTCATGTCTTTTATCAGTTCTATAAAATATCACCCTTAGTACTTTAATTGTCACTTATATTCCATCCTTTCTATATTCTCCTTCAGAGATGGCAAATAGACATATTTAGAAGCTTTTTATTCTATGCTCTTTGTCTCTTAATAACTTTTCATTGTCTCCTTTTCTCACTGTGCTATATTCTGCATTAGTTCTTCATATGTAATCAACACTTTTTAAATTTTCTTTTCATTTGTGTCCAATCTGTTTAACCCATCCTCTGAATTTTTAATTTTAGCCATTATATTTTCCATATATGGAAGTTCTATTTGATTCTTTAAAAAAATGATTTTAACCCCAGCTGGTGTAGCTCAGTGGATTTAGCTCTATCCTGTGAACCAAAGGGTCACAGGTTCATTCCCAGTCAGGGCACAGGCCTGGGTTGCAGGCCAGGTCCCCAGTTTGGAGGCATGCAAGAGGCAACCGCACATAGATGTTTTTCTCCCTCTCTTTCTCCTTCTCTTTCCCTCTCTCTAAAAATAAATAAATAAAACCTTTTTAAAAAAAATAAGAAGAATTTATTTTAGAGAGAGAGGAAATAAGAGAGAGATGGAGGAAGAGAGAAACATAAATTTGTCCTTCCACTTATTTATACATTTTTTTCTAATCCTCAGCCAAGGACATGCTTATTGATTTTAGAGAGAGGACAAGGGGGTGGTAAAGAGAGAAAGAGAGAAATATTGATGTGAGAGAGAAACATCAATTGGTTGCCTTCCACACCTCTCCTGACCAGGGACTAAACTCACAACCTACTTATTTATGCATTTATTGGTTAATTCGTGTATGTGCCCTGACAAGGGATCAAACTCACAATGTTGGTATATTGGAAGGACGCTCTAACCAACTAAGCTACCTGGCCAGGGTCTATTTGATTCTTTTCCATATACGCTGAATGTGAAAATTGCATGATGTTTGCATCTAATTTGCTTTTGTTGTTTCCTGATTTATACTTATACTATGAAACCATATTGATTGGAATTAATTATTGGTAATTATAAGAGCCTAGAGTGGGAAGGTTTACTTCCAAAGAGAATTTGTGTTTGCTTCTGCTTGGAGGCAAGGACATTGCTATTCTAAAGTCATAGTTTATTTTCTCCATCTTTTCAGTTGTCTCGGGCTTGAATCTTGTACCATGTCGGACAGAGGGTTTGATTCCTAGCTTTCTTATTATTCTGACCTCACATAAATCAGAATTCAAGTCTTTTTTTGTGGTTGCTGTTTTACATTGGCCTCTGGAAAATTACCTTACATTTTTAAGATCCCAGTAATGCATTAAAAAGTACTTTTGTTGACACTTCTGGCCAAGATGGAGGCGTAGGTGGACACACTGTGCCTCCTCGCACAACCAAAATTAAGGACAACAAGGATTTAGAAACAAGAAAACAAGCAGAACTGATAAAAGATTGGGCTATACAGAAGTCCAACAACCATTCATCCAGACTGGTAAGAGGGGTGGAGTTGCAGCAGGAAAAAGTGGAGATTGGAGGACCTGGGCACACAGGCAGCAGTGGCTGGCAAATCCCAGGTACACAGGCAGCAGCTAGCGGACCTCGGGCACAGGGTGGCAATGGCTGGCTGACCAGGTGGTCCAACATTCCCACGCAGATAATCCAGGCAAAGGGGAAGCGGTGGAAGGGACTGGAATCTGAGAGAAAGCAGAGCAAGCACCATTGTTCCCTCTCAGATCCTGCCCCCACATACAGTGTCACTACCCAGTGACTGGGCTGTTCTGCCCTGGGGAACACCTAAGACTCTGCCCCTCACTAAGTAACAGCTGTGACCAGACCCCCCCCCCAAAATAACCACCCAAAAATGGCTCAAACGGGAGAACAGATCAAAGTCCCAGAGTCAATTCATCTAAGCAACTAAGAGATAGCCAACCTATCAGATGCACAGTTCAAAGCCCTGGTGATCAGGATGCTCACATAACTGGTTGATTTTGCTCACAAATTAGATGAACAAATGAAGGCTACACTAAGTGAAATGAAGGAAAATGCACAGGGAACCAATAGTGATGGGAGGAAAACTGGGACTCAAATCAATGGAGTGGACCAGAAGGAAGAAAGAAACAACCAAACAGAAAACAAGGAAGAAACAAGAATTCAAAAAAATGAGGAGACGCTTAGGAACCTCTTGGACATCTTTAAACGTCCCAACATCTGAATTATAGGGGTGCCAGAAGGGGAAGAGGAAGAGCAACAAGTGGAAAACTTATTTGAACAAATAATAAAGGAGAACTTCCCCAATCTGGCAAAGCAAATAGACTTCCAGGAAGTCCAGGAAGCTCAGAGAGTCCCAAAGAAGTTGGACCCAAGGAGGAACACACCAAGGCACATCAGAATTACATTAGCCAAGATTCAAATGAAGGAGAGAATTGTAGAAGCAGCAAGGGATAAGGGGACAGTCACCTACAAAGGAGTTCCCATCAGACTGTCAGCTGATTTCTCCAAAGAGACCTTCCAGGCAAGAAG
This sequence comes from Anoura caudifer, assembly GCA_004027475.1. NCBI lineage: Eukaryota > Metazoa > Chordata > Mammalia > Chiroptera > Phyllostomidae > Anoura > Anoura caudifer. The sequence continues at coordinate 32,643 of PVKU01009733.1, forward strand.
GGGCTGGAAAGAAGTATTCCAAGTCATGAAAGGCAAGGACCTACATCCAAGATTGTTCTATCCAGCGAAACTTTCATTTATAATGGGACGGAAGATAAAGTGCTTCTCAGATAAGGTCAAGTTAAAGGAGTTCATCATCACCAAGCCCTTATTATATGAAATGTTAAAAGGACTTATCTAAGAAAAAGAAGATAAAAAATATGACAGTAAAAAGACAGCAAACTCACAGATATTAACAACCGCACCTAAAACAAAGGAAACTAAGCAAACAAGTAGAACAGGAACAGAACCACAGAAATGGAGATCACATGTAGGGTTAGCAACAGGGGAGTGGGAGGAGGAGAGAGGGGGAGAAGGTACAGAGAATAAGTAGCATAGATGGTAGGTAGAAAATAGACAAGGGGAGGGCAAGAATAGTGTGGAAAAAGTAGAAGCTAAAGAACTTATGACACATGGACCTGAACTAAAGGTGGGGAATATGGGTGGGAGGGGGTGTGCAGGGTGGAGGGGAGTGATGGGAGAGAAATGGGATAACTGTAATAGCATAATCAATAAAATATATTTTTTAAAAAAGTACTCTTGTTGAAATGTATGCATTTTATAGTAAGATGGCCCTTCAGAGAATATGATGTGCTGATTTGCCAGAAGTAAAGTACATGTTATTTTAAAAAATTATTATGAACCTGGACAATATTAGTCTGAAGTTTAGTCTCACACACACAGTCAAATAGTTATTAAATGGAGCAGCCCTAACTTTTATTCCATTTCCCCTCTCCAGAGGCAGTCCCTTTTACCCCTTCTAGCTTATTCTTGTGGAATTCACCTGCATACCTCTAAATAATATACTTCTTGAATTTTTTCCCCAATTTTAGGCATGATATTGACATCCTGCTGTAGGATTTACTTCTGTCCCCACTATCACCCTATCCCCATGATCTGTAGTCATCCCTCAGTTGTGTCAGTACAAGTATATGGAACTTTGATGAGATTAGTATTCAGTGTAAAAGCTATTTTGATCTATGTTGTAATAAACTGATTACTTTTCCTTCTCTGCCAATGTTACAGAACAGATGGTGGAGGGCACAGTGAACAATATATTATTACCAAAAGGAGCCCCCTTTTCCTCCAGGAGGTCACCCCCGTACTAGGTTCACTTTGCCCGCAGCCAGCGAAAAGAAATCTCTCAATGCCAGAGACTGGTGAAAAGGAAAGGAATTATTTATTTAAAAGTTATACAGGCTTAGAGTTACGACTTAATGTCTTCGTTAAATACTAAAGTTCTTTAGAATACCCACAAATGCACATGGTCCTTCCTCATTCCCTTTGCCCAGTCCAGGGTACTGTATCTCAGGAAAAGAAGTAGAAGTCCGTGATTCAGGCTCCCAGCACCATCAGCTGTGTCACTGCCATGATCTCCAGTTAATCCAAAGCCATGTGGCACCTTTTCATGGCCCACTAGCCAGAGTCCTTTCACCCCTTTTCTTCCAGGCAAAGTCTCTCCTGCTGCCTAAGCCACATGGCAAAAGGGTGCACCCCAGAGCTGCATGGTCCTAACTCTCACCCAAGCCACATGGTCTCCACCTTCTGGCAAAGCCTCATGGTCTTGACCTTTGCCCAAGCCTTGTGGTGATTCCTATCATGGCTGCCGAATCTGGGTTTAAATCTCTGTGCCAATCTTCCACTACAGTCCCATTTCCAACTCCTCCCATAATCAGTTACACTTGCCAGCATTCCTGTATTCTTCCATCTTTACTGGGCTGCCATAGTAAGTCCGGGCAGGAATGGCCCCATAGAGTGGAGCCAGTCATCTCCAAGCTGTCACACAGGTGCAGGCGCTGTAACCAGGGGGAGTTGCTTCCCAGTTACATCATGGGTTGAAGTCACTCCCATCCCCCGGCTCAAAGCAGGGCCACAGCTGTTTAACATATCTATGAAACCAGTTAAAGGTTATAAATATGTCAAATGACCATGCCAGAGGTTAGCTGCAAAGCTGTTGCTATGCAAAAGGAGCTCTCAATGTCCCTGCTTCTTGTGTCCCTTCCCACAGCTTAGACTGGTGGGTGTGAGGACATCATATATATATATATTTTTCTCTAATATTTCCTGAACCCCCGAGTTCTGGACCCCATTACAAATCCCTATTTGGGGCCCCCCTTGGCTGCACCCTCTTACACCAACAAATTGTATTTCCTGAAGTTCATAATTATCTTCTCTCTCTCTCTCTCTCTCATTTTTATTTTTGTTTTGTTTTGTTTTGGTTTGGTTTTTTGCTGGCTTAGTTTCCTATTCATTTGTTACTAAGTTAATACTACCTCTTTACTAATTGTCTAAATATAATCATAACATGTTTAGAAGCATCCAGTATTTTATCAGTTTTATCTTCTTGGAGAAATCTCTCCTTGAATCTTCAGATCCCCTCAAGACTTGACTGCATTTCCCTCACCTCTATCTTGTGTTAGATTTCCTGTGGCTTTGTATATCTGGGAATGTTTCCTTGTTTGGGTGATCACACCCCTTAGCAGCTCCTGAGAGAAGGCTCCCCTCTGAAGCACAGCAACAACTTAAATAAATTTAAACTCATTTTTTCTAACTTGATTTGTAAAGAGTAGGGATAGGTTAGGTGTTTAGGGTCATTAGGAGGTCTTATACTAACCATTCAGAAAATCAAAGGAGGAACTCTGAATTGTGATTTAAGAACCTAAACTAATAAAATCTGGAATGTCACTTGTAGGAAACTTAGTTTGATACTAGCAACCTGGTTCAGTGAAAAGGGTAGGGCACTGGGCAACGGATGATCCATTTAAACTTCCCTATTTTAACACTATCTAGCTGAGCGAGGAACTTGAGCCTGATAATCTCAAGTCAAGAACCTCTCCTTATCTGTCCCATAAGATTGGTGATAATGAAAGGGCCAGCTGTGAAACTCAGAAGGGTGGGGGGAGGGGGATAACAGAGAAAGAAGGGGAAGGGCCAAGTCAAGGAACCTGTATAAAGGGCCCATGGACGTGGACAACAGGGTGGGGTTTGATTGTGGGGGCAAGCGGGGCAGCGGAGAGCAATATGGGAAAAACTGGGGCAACTATAATAGAACAACAGTTTTTTAAAAAATGCTCTTTGTAAACTCTCAAGTGCTAAATAAATATTACTTTTTTTAAAGCAGTAGTGTCATTTTTAAAGGAATAAAGCTCAGAAAATTTAGGAGAATGGGTAGTTAGTACATTCCTTAAGATGTCTTTTTCTCATAAAAGAACATATTTGGTGGTCAAGAACACAGACTCTGGAGCCACACTTCTCCATCTGGATTCTGTTAATGTCCCATCCTAACAGTGTGACATTGGGCAAATTACTCCACCTCTCTGTGCTTCAATTTCCTCTTCTGTAAAATAAGTGTAATCGTGATAAAAAATAGTATTTGCTCCACAGAATTACATTAAATGGGCTGATATTTTTTAAGTACTTAGGACAGTGCCTGACACATAGTAAGTGTTGTATGAGTGTTTGATAAATACCTAAATAGCAATTGTTTTAACTACACTCCTGGGCATGGGTTTGATTTATCAGTTCAAGTCTCTGATGATTGTTTAGAAAGCCAATGTTTGCTGGTAATGATTCATAGCTTGGATTTCTGCTTGTCAAAGGGTAAAATATTGTTGTCACAGGTAGGTTTTTGCTCTCAATGTCATGGAGTTTTCCAAGTTTGTTTTAACCTTCTCCCTCAACTATTGTAGACAAAGAAAATGCTGTAGAGATAGGAAAATACCACTTTTCCTTTCAAGCTCCCTCATAGATTTCTTAACACTATAGGGCTAGAAACAGCTATCTTAGAAAAATCTTACTTTTTTCTTCAGGAAATCAGAGAGAAAATTATTTTTCTTAAGCAGTTAAGCAATAGATTTTTACTTTGCACTTCTGTTCCAGGTACTTGAACAATTCTTGGCAGAAAGGGAGTGAAAAATGGCTAGAGGAAGGTGGCCAAATCTGCCTATGAGGGCCTGAGTTCCATGAAAATAGTTCAGAGCAAGAGAGAGCTGGGCTGAGGTCTGGGTCCTGGGCAAGACTTATTCACAATGACTTTCTCCATTATGAAAAACAGAGGGAAGAGTACTGCTACAGGGGCTGATATGGGCTGTCTGAGGACAGTTGACCTTAGCAGAGGGTCCCAGAAAGCCCCTGGCCTGCAGGGATTAGAGCACTGGCTCCCTAGGCCACCACCTGCTCTGCCTGACATAGGACCTACGGCTGCCAGGAGGGCCATCTCGTCCAAGCTGTCTTCCACTATGAAAAGCAAGAGGAAGCCATTTGCCCTCTAAGCAATAGTCAGTTTTTTGTGTTTTTTAAAATATATTTTATTGACTATGCTAAATTACAGATATTAACAACCACACCTAAAACAAAAGCAAACTAAGCAAACAACTAGAACGGGATCAGAAACACAGAAATGGAGATCACATGGAAGGTTAGCAACAGGATAGTGGGAGGAGGAGAGAGGGGAAAAGGTACAGAGAATAAGTAGCATAGACAGTAGGTAGAAAATGGACAGGGGGAAGGCAATAGTCAGTTTTTCAGAAATTCCATAGGATCGCCCAACCTGGGCAAGTGTTCTTTGAATGTTTCTGCTCCCTCGGATATCAGGACCCAAGGAAGGTTAGTAAGACTGTAAGGAAGGTTAGTGGTTGTAAAGAAGACAAGGATGTAGAAATGAGGGGACTGCAATGGTGTCCCCCATGTAAGACACTTGTGAGGCACCTCCTCATGAACAATAATTCATACAAGGACTCCTGTCAGACTCTGCAGAAGTTGCAATCATTGCATTAGTGAATGAGTTGCTCATTAAGAAACACCAAATATCAAAGTTATTGGCTTATTATTAAATTTATTTATTTACTTATTTATTTTTAGAGAAAGGGGAAGAGGAGGAGAGAAACATTGATGTGAGAGAAAAACGTTGATTGGTTGCCCCTCATATGCACCCTGACAAGGGACTGAACCTGCAACCCAGACATGTGCCCTGACTAGGGATGGAACTGACAACCTTTCACTTTGTGGCATGATGCCTAACCCACTGAGCCACACCAGCCAGGGCTATTATTGGCTTATTACTAATTTCAGTAATATGAATGATTTACTGATATTCATTGTTTTAAACAAACTAGTTAACTCTTGAGTTACTCTGTAATACCTTTAATTGCCATCTACATGGAAGATCCTTTTCTACCCCAAACATATGTATTCTCTTTAATTTGTGCTCTCTTGTTTGACTGCATTTTGAGCATGTACTCACACATATGTGTGTACACATATATAGAGACACAAAGTCCCATTTGTACTTACGTTATGCACACACATATCCATTTGGCTAAATTTTGAATAACTCTATGATGTCACTTTGAAATAAATTAATAGACTAGAAAGGCCTACTTTCCCACAGGGAGAAAGCTAACTGATGGGCAGTGAATGATTAAATGTATACAAGAGTGTGGGGAGCTAATTCCTCTTCATAGGGGTGTGAAATTAGGATGGGAGGGCTTCTCTTCCAGGGGCCTTGCCTTTATTAAAAGACTTGAGAGCTTAGGAGATTTCTTTAATAGGAATTAGGGTATCTGTGAATCTTTTTGGAACAGTATGGAAAGCTGAACCATGCTTAGCAACTCTGAAAGGTCTTTTTGATCCTTAAATGTTCTGATATAAAAACCTATCCAAGTTTTCATAAAAGTAGTAAAGTGTTTTCAGTCTTTCATCAGTCTCTTCATACCCATAATAACGTTTTCTCTTTTGTGGAATAATTGTTTTTAAAACTCAGAAAACAAATAACCCCTCCTCATTGCTTTATTCTTCAAAACAGGAATCTTCTTAATGCAAGAATTATAATATCTCTATTAGGGTCATAATAGTCAGCAATTTCCATTTAATGAGCTCCACAAATCTCTTTACAAAGAGATACAGGTTTCCATTTGCCAGTTATTTCTTTTTCTGCAATTCCTAGGAATCCATTTAAGACTGAGTATGATCTCTAATATGATATACCTAACTCTGAAAAGCCCAGGCATAGGCAATAAAACAGATCTTTGAGCTTCAGCTCAAAATTAAGATTGAAAGAAAGGAACTCAAATTAAATGAACTGAAACTTTAAAATGTGGAAACTGTAGCCAGTTCCTCTGAAATGAAATAATAGCTTGGAGACTATAGTGTAAATCATTAAACTTACTTATTCCAAGTTTAGCTACCAACTAAAATTTCTTCTTTTTTTTAATCAGGAGACCACAGGTGATTTTAACAAAATGAGCCCAAGAGGTTTCAGTTTGCTAAACCTTTATGACCGAAGAAGCAAGTACACAAAGCAACCACCAAAATAAAGGGGTGACAGAAGGAAATCTTGCGGAGAAAACTGGTTGATATAAAATATAGTATGTTTTCAAGTTTTCTTATTTTAGTGGCCACAATTCAAAACAAAGAAATACCACCATGTTTTCAATAACAAATGGGTAGAAATATTTTGAGGCATAATTTAACATTCTGATTTAGAGAGCTAATTTAAAAATAATATTACACTTTTGCCATTACACGTTTGTGTTTTTAAATATATCAGAGCTCTTCAGGTTGGTGATGGTGGTGGTGGTGGTTTAATTGTTCTATACCTGCTGTGTAGGTTGGGAAAGATGATGTTTTAATGGGAAAAGAAAAGGAAAGTGTGTCTTGTTAGGGGAAAATGTCAACAAGAATTAGAACAAGGCATAGCCTGTCTTTCTACTAAAGATATGTTGTCTGTTTCAAATATATTTTTGCATTTTTCCCCATGTGATGCAGCTGTGCTAGCCATTCATGGGTCAGAAATTAACCTCTAAAAGTTAGCAGTTGGGCTCTGAATTTTCAGCCAAGGGTAGTCTGAGAAGCAGTGTGTTCTTTGGCAAAGTATTGGTTAGCTCCAGAAAACCAAAAAGATTTCCCTAGACATCTGAACAGCAAAAGCCTAGAGAGAAACATGAACCAGTGAAGTGACCTGACATGAAAGTGGGCTTCCCAAAGATTCGAGTTTTTTCAGTAGAAGGTGAATTCTTGGAAGCCTCCCAAGGCAGAAGAACAAAGCTAGGGTTGGGCCCTGACAGGCTGTTTCCCTAATCCTATCATGCATATTGTCTAAGAGCTATTCCCTAGTAGCAGGGGAAGGTTGATAGTCTGGCCTAACTGGTGCAGGTTTGCAGGGCACAGGGAGTGTTTAGAGCTTCCCTTTTCTGAAGCTGTGATGGATATATACATGGAGGAAGGTGAAGTAGATGGAGCCAATAAATGGAAAAAACTGTTCCAAGTAGGCTGTCAGAGCAAAGGGAGCCTGAAGTGGGTATGAAACATCCAGTTTTGGAGTCAAGACATTAGAGAGTTGGGGTGAACCAGATCAAGAACTCCCATTGATCAGGGTAGTCTTGGCTCTCTGGGCTGGGATTACTCAACTGAGCTTTTCCTATACTTCCTCTGGAGGCATACTGCACTTGTAAGCCTTCAACTTTGAGGTCAGGGGGAAACAGGCATCATCATTCCTCCTTCCTAGGGTGTCTGAAGGATGACAGCCTTCTTGAATTTTGGCCCATTTCTGGGCTAAAAGTAATTTCCCACAATCATTCTTTCCAACTTTTGCACTTTCTAAGAGGACATGGATTTGGAGCTGACCATGGTGCTGAAGGTGCTCCGAATACAATACAGTGCTCAGAGACTGTTTAGTTGAGTACTTAAGGTGTGCAGCTCTGTAATAGTCTTCCCTTATTTGTAATTTAGCTTTCTGCGATTTCAGTTACCCATGGTCAACCACAGTCCAAAAATACTAAGTGGGAAGTTTCAGAAACTAACAACTCACAGATTTTAAATTGTGCACTGTCCTGGGTAGTTAATGAAATATTGCACTGTTCCTCTTGGTCCCATCCAGGACATGAATCTTCAGTTCTTCCAGTGTACCCATGTTATATACTGCACTTGCCCCTTAGTCACTTAGTAGCCATCTAGATTATCAGATCAGTTTATCAGAGAGACCACACATAGCTTTTATTACAATACATTGTTATGTAATTGTTCTGTTTTATTATTGCTGTTCATCTCTTACTGTGTCTAATTTATAAATTAAACTTTACCATAGGCATGTATGTTTAGGAAAAAACTTGTTATATGTAGGGTTCAATACTATTTCCAGTTTGAGAGTCTTGGAATGTATCCCTCAGGGATAAGGGTGTCTACTGTATTTCTAAGTTTCTTGCAAGGACTAACTCATTTCATGCTCACAGTAACTCTGTGAAAGAGGTGCTATTATTATTCTCATTGACAGGTAGGAAAGTGTAATACAAACTTGCTTAAGATTACACCTCTAATAAGTAGGGGAGCCAGGCAGTCCATACCCTAGTGCTGTTTGCTTCACTTGCTAATGAGATTTATTAGCAGAGCCATACAGAACTTTTCAGATTTTCACCTGTCCAAGTATCATCCTAGCAGAAATGGGCCATAGTTCCCTATATTGAGTTGCCAAGGCAGGTTGTTATGAGTTGGTATCTTGGAGAGCCAGACACAGAAGTGAAGACTGGTTGGGAGCAAATAAAAGTGACTACTCCACCCTGGCCGGGGTGGCTCAGTTGGTGGGAGTATTGTCCATAGCCAAAGGGTTGTGGGTTTGATTCCCAGTCAGGGCACATACCTGGATTGTATGTCCAAACCCTGGCCCAGGCATGTACAATCCTTGGTACAGACATGTAGGAGAGGTTACCAATTGATGTTGCTCTCACTCACTGATGTTTCTCTCTCCCTCTCTCCCTTTTCTCTCTCTTAAAAAAAAAGCAATGACGAAAAATGTCCTTGAGTAAGGATAAAATTTTTTTTTAAATATTCTCCATCATAACAGTTACCACACCTTAATGTAATGACTTGTTCCATACCTGTTTCCCTGGTAGACTGTCAGTTTAGAAAAGTGGGTACTATTTTATCCCCCACACCTTCCCATAGTGCCTAATACATAGTAGGTACTCAGCAAATATTTAATGGGTAAATGCATTATATGTGATCAATATAGTGATAATTTATAATACATGTATTATTTCAACATTAATAGAAGCAGCATAAATCTGAAAAAATATCTAGTCAAAATGGAGGCATAGGTAAACATGCTTCACCTCTACACAGAGCTACAGCAAAAATTACAACTAGACTACAAAAACAAATGTCACCCAGATTCTTGAGAAAATCAAGCTGTATGGAAGTCCAACAACCAAAGATTTAAAGAAGCCACTTGCATTCAGATGGGTGCCTTTTCTACAACAGGGCATGTTACTAGGACAGGGGATCAAAGCAGCTCTACCTAATACACAGAAACAAACACAGGGAGGCTGCCAAAAGGAGGAGACAAAGAAGTATTGTCCAAATGAAAAAAGAGAACAAAACCCCAGAAAAAGAACCGAACATGATGCATATAAACAACCTATCAGGTGCAGATATCAAAAGGATGTTCCAGGAACTCATGGGTACTCAACAGCATAAAAAAGACCCAGGCAGAAATGAAGGCTGCATTAAATGAAATAAAGAAAAATATACAGGGAACCAACAGTGAAGAGGATGAAGCCAAGAATCAAATCAATGATTTGCAACACAAGGAAGAAAAAAGCATTCAATCAAAATAGCAAGAAGAAAAAAGAATTAACAAAAAATGAGGATAGGGTAAGGAGCCTCTGGGACATCTCCAGACATACCAACATCTGAATCATATAGGTGCCAGAAGGAGAAGGAGAGCAAGAAATTAAAAACCTATTTGAAAAAAAATAATGAAAGAAAACTTACCTAATTTGGTGAAGGAAATAGATATACAAGTACAGGAAACACAGACAGTCCCAAAGAAGTTGGACCCAAAGAGGGCCACATCAAGACACCTCATAATTAAAATGCCAAAGGTTAAAGATAAAGAGAGTATCTTAAAAGCAGCAAGGGAAAAGCAATCACCTACAAAGGAGTTCCCATAAGGCTGTCAGCTGATTTCTCAAAAGAAACTTTGCAGGCTAGAAGGCACTGGCAAGAAGTATTCAAAGTGATGAAAAGCAAGGACCCACAATCTAGATTACTCTATCCAGCAAAGCTATCATTTAGAATGGAAGGGCAGATAAAGTGCTTCCCAGACAAGGTAAAACTAAAGGAGTTCATCATCACCAAGCCATTGTTGTATGAATTGTTAAAGGGTTTTATATAAGAAAAATAAAAAGATCAAAACTATGAACATTAAAATAGCAATAAATTCCCGATTATTAATAATTGAATCTAAACAACAGGCTAAGCCAACAAGCAGAACAAAAACAGAATCATAGATATGGACATCATTTGGTTGGTTATCAGCTGGGAGGAGGAAGGGGGAGAATGGAGGAAAAGGTCTAGGGATTAAGAAGTACAAATTGGTAGGTACAAAATAGACAGGGGGAAGTTAAGAACAGTATAGGAAATGGTGTAGCCAAAGAACTTATATTTACGAACCATGCACATGAACTCAGAGGGGGCAAGTTGCTGGAGAGAATAAGAGTATCAGGTGGGATGGGACAAAGAGGCAAAAATTGGAACAACTATAATAGAATAATCAATAAAATACATTTAAAAATGAAAAACAGAATAAAAATAATATCCATTAAAACTTTTGAAAAAAATAGAAGCATGTGTTGTGGAAATTATAGTTCTTTTGTATTTCCATCTCAGGAATTTTTTTATGTTCTTTTTTAAAAAATTATATTTTATTGATTATGCTATTACAGTTGTCCCATTCCCCCCCTTCATTCCCCTCCACCCTGCACACCCCTCCCACCCACATTCCCCCCTTTAGTTCATGTCCACGTGTCATAAGTTCTTTAGCATCTACATTTCCCACACTATTCTTGCCCTCCCCCTGTCTATTTTCTACCCACCATCTATACTATTTATTTTCTGTACCTTTTCTCCCTCTCTCCTCCTCCCACTCCCCTGTTGCTAACCCTCCATGTGATCTCCATTTCTGTGGTTCTGTTCCTGTTCTTGCTTAGTTTGCTTTTGTTTTAGATGTGGTTGTTAATATCTGTGAGTTTGCTGTCTTTTTACTGTCCTATTTTTTATCTTCTTTTTCTTAGATAAGCCCCTTTAACATTTCACAATATAAGGGCTTGGTGATGATGAACTCCTTGAACTTGACCTTATCTGAGAAGCACTTTATCTGCCCTTCCATTCTAAATGACAGCTTTGCTGGATAGAACAATCTTGGATGTAGGTCCTTGCCTTTCATGACTTGGAATACTTCTCTGCAGCCCCTCTTGCCTGGAAGGTCTCTTTTGAGAAATCAGCTGACAGTCTGATGGGAACTCCTTTGTAGGTGACTGTCCCCTTATCTCTTGCTGCTTCTACAATTCTCTCCTTCATTTGAATCTTGGCTAATGTAATTATGCTGTGCCTTGGTGTGTTCCTCCTTGGGTCCAACTTCTTTGGGACTCTCTGAGCTTCTTGGACTTCCTGGAAGTCTATTTGCTTTGCCAGATTGGGGAAGTTCTCCTTTATTATTTTTTCAAATAAGTTTTCCACTTGTTGATCTTCCTCCTCCCCTTCTGAGACCCCTAATTCGGATGTTGGGAGGTTTAAAGATGTCCTGAATGTTCCTAAGCCTTTCCTCATTTTTTTGAATTCTTGTTTCTTCCTTCTTTTCTGATTGGATGTTTGTTTATTCCTTCTATTGATTTGAGTCCCAGTTTTCCTCCTATCACTATTGGTTCCCTGTGCGTTTTCCTTCA
>PVKU01009733.1:44498-59033 GCA_004027475.1 Anoura caudifer
GGACTGCCTGGTCAGCCAGCCGCCTTGCGCCTGGGGTCCACTAGCCACCACCTGTGTGCCTGGGGTGTGCTAGCCGCCCCCTGCAGGCGGGGGTCTGCCAACCTCTGCTTCCTCCCGCTGAGACTCCACCCCTCTTACTGGTCTGGATGAATGGTTGTTGGACAGTTCAATTTTCTCTCAGTTCCAGATGTTTTCTTGTTTCTAAATCCTTGTTGTCCTTAATTTTGGTTGTGTGAGGAGGCACAGTGTATTCACCTACGCCTCCCTCTTGGCCGGAAGTCACAAGCTATCCATCTCAGGAATTTCTTGAAGTTTGGAATGCATCTTAATCTTTTATAGATGTATCTTTGCAGAGAAAAATGAAACAAAGAGCTAAGGTCGTTATTTGGACTATTTGAATGCCTGATACATGTGCGGCTGAATATTTGTTAATAACTTAGCTTTTAAACTTGTTCTGTATTTTAGATTTGGGTCTTACTATAGTAAATCAGGAGGGTAGCTTCACTGACATGAAAATAACTCTGAACATAACTCTTTTAGAAGGTGTACAAGCATTCTGTGGTAATAGAGTTTGTACTGGTAGTTATAGCATATTCCAATCAAATTTCCCATTTTAGAGCTAAGATTATTGCCTATTTGTTGTTTGATTTTAGTCAAGCCATGTTTTTGTTATGTTGTGTTAACATGTAGATTTCTGTATCTGTCATGTTAAGACTCTTTTCCAGTGTGTGTGTTTTTCTAAACAATATTCCACAGCTGAGCTGTTGGAGGAGTTGGAGGATAGGCCTATTTTGACAGTCCCCTTAGTCCATGTATAACCAAGCTCATTCTCTGCCAATACATGTTACATGATTCTGTGGACATACATAGTGTGTCTGTGCAACTTGCAAATATTCATACATTATTACAATAATAATTGAGTTTTGATGCAACTACAACTCAGTACTACCAGGCTGCCAGCATTTTCTTTTGGCTACCAGTACTGGGCAGGAAAATTATAGTCTAACTGTCTTCCTATTTATTGATAAACAAAGTGGCCAGCCCAGCAATGAAGCCTGATTAGCAGTTTGCACTGTTGGTGAAAGGATAAACAGAACCCTACTGTTTCTATGTTTGACTGCAATTTGCATCTTTAAAGAGGTTGGACTGCCCTGAGATTCATGTTCAACTTCCTAGTGCTTGGATATGTTACATGTCAGCCTTCTTGTTTTCCTTTCCTTCGTCTTGAAACAATTTTTGCCAGCATATTTCTGTTCCCATCTGGCCTACCATAAGCTTCCCTATAGTCACCTGTCTGAAGGAGGAGTGGGAGGGGTGAGAGAAGAAATATGCTTGTTACACCATGCTCAAATTTTACATTCCCAAAAGGCCCTTTTTAATGCCGACTCAGCTCCACTTTTGAAGAAAGTGTGATAGAGGAATGAAGACCAAAGACAAAAAAGGAATCTGTTTACCACTCTCTCTGGCTCGTAAGATCATTTTGAGCCTCTTCCCCTTCCCTTATCTTCACCCACTCTCCAAAAAATGCCCTTCTCCTTTGTAAAGTGAAATATGGTATTAGCCTTCTTCCTTAAGTTTAGTGTAGTAGTGCTTGTTCTATTCTGAAATTTATTCTAACTTAATTAGGCTCTTAAACTAAATGGTAACATATCAAATATTTGAATCTCCCTATAATTATTTTCAAATGAAAAAAAAACAAAGATCCTTTTAACTTGAATTTGCATGCTGGAAAAAAGGAGCATTAATACATGGGCATGAATTAATCTGTTTAAATAAACTTTTCCCATAATCCTTACCGTATGTAAACAACATTTGTTCTGCCTTAGAGGTATTGTATGGTTGGACCCATGAGACTCTGGTTATCCCACTGAACAGTTTCCTTTTATAACTTCAAAAGAAATAGTATGTATTTATTGGAGGTTGTAGGGTGTTAAGTGTAGTTAGATGTACATTGTACCTCGGCTGTTTTGTTAATGCCAATAGGGATTAAATTAGATTTTATAGCTGTTGTAGAAGTCTATTTGGTAGCTAACAAGTGGGGTTTTGAAATCCAGGAAAACATAATCCTATTATAAAACAGGCAGCTGAATTAACATTACCCAGGAAGGTTCTCTTCATGGATTAACATTTTTTTGACATTAACAAAGAAAATCATCAAATTCTATGGGGATATTACATGCTTTTCTCAAAAGTCACAACAGTGAATTGGGAAAAGGGAGCAAGATAAATGACTGAACATGCTATTAGTTAGACTCTTTCCTTTTAAGAAGAGCACAGAGGCTGGGAAGCGAAGCTAAGCGTGGCCTTATCTGTAGTACGGGCATCTGCTCTGGAGTTGGAAATGTGGCCTTGGCTGGTGTCCATGTGAGCACCTCACCTTCAGTTGTACATAGTTATTCCCATCAGTAATTCCCTACTCCTGATTTTTTTATATGGTCATTAAATAGTTACTAAGAACCAAAGTCTATGAACTAAAACACAAACTAATGCCATTTTCTATGAAATCAGTAACACTTTTCCAGTTATTTGTAAGCCTTAGCATCTGAGAATTTTAGAGCTAGGAAGAGCCTTGACCTTGTTCTATTTCATTTTTATAGTCCTATTCCAAATTTTACTTTACACACTACAAAAAAAGATGGATCTCTCATACAGTTACATATACTTATACACACATGTATAAAAATACATATATACTTAACAATGTATGGGTGGCCTTTTTATTTTTAAAAAATAAACTTTCTTAAGTGTTAGCCATTGGTTTTGTCTTGCTGGCAAGGGTTATTATTAGAGCTTGCAGGACTTGTCAATTTTCATTTGCGTGGGTATCCTCTTGGCAGATAATCACATGGGTATCAATCACTGGTATATCATTATGTTATATAATTGCACAGGTATCAGTCACATGTGTATCTTGAGCAAGTCACCACATGGGCATCAATTCCATCTATATGAAGGAAGGTAATTGCATAAGAGGCAGGGAAGGGTATGTCTTCATGGCAGGTAATCACATGGGTATCAATCAGGTTAGGTATGAAGGTAGATAATCCGGTGCATATCCATCACGTGTACTAATGGGGATAATTATGTTGATATCAATCACATCAACACCCTGTTTTTCTGATAGAGGCTTACATGTGAAGAGATCACATCATGTTATATCATATCATGTGTTTGCTTATGCTGGAGAAAAAGCTGCGTGTTCCTGTGCATATACCAGGTCAGGTGGCCACAGAGTGCCTTAGGGACTGAGGAAGCAGTACCGCCCACAGCACCTTCCTCAGCAGAGCACTAGAATCTCCCATAATTAGAGAGCCATTTAAGACTCTTGTTTTAAGGCTTCATCCCCTGCAAGAGTGGAAACACTCCTCGGAGCAATGTGAATGGGTATAGAAGACATTTATGGTTTGCCACCGAGCATCCACTTTTCCTTCTTTGGTCATCAGCTGCTGACTTGCATTCCTGTCCATGTGGTCTGGGTGTAGCTTCAGCCAGGGGTCTGGGATTCAGGGTTAACCAAACAGTGAATTGTATTCAGCTGGCCTCAATGACTGGTTCAGTCCAAGATACATGACATTAGTCAGTCCAATCAGAGTGAATCTCAATACTGTTGCAGGAGAAATGGGGAGTTTTTTCCATCAAAAGATCTCAAATGAAGTGAGGTAAGCCTGAGGCTGCTGCAGCCATAGTGCCTGGGGAGCCAGGTGTATCCAGGGTCTACCACATGGACCTGAAAATTAAGCCTCCCAGAGAAATTGGGACTGAGGGATGGAGAGGAACCCAGCACAGAGAGTGTGGACTGGGCATGATTCCAGCAAAACCTGAAGTGAAATCCCTGACCTGAAGACACTTACCTGAGCCATTGAAGTTACCTTTGGCATAAGCCATTTGGAAGTGCTTTTCTGTCCCTTGCTTCAGAAAGAACCCTAACAGGATAACTTAATCAGATCCTTTCCCGAGTACGAGGTTTCATTGGAGCAGGCCCTATGGGAGAAGGAACAGCTCTCAGGGAGGAAATGAGGGCAGAGAGAAGCTGGGCTTGATTAAGGAACAATCACCTTGGACCTTAGCCTGGGCCTGGAGCTCCTGGAGTGTCTGGTCTCCTGGCCTTGAACATCTGAGCTCTAGCTGTGAGGAACTTCTATTAAAGACCTTTAAATGCAGCCTCAATGTTTTCCCTTTTCCCCCTGCGTATTCTTATTACTTTAATATTTATCGAATACTCACAATGTGTGAGTTACACACCAAAATAAATGAAAAAATAGAGATGTCTTTGTGGCAAGAATCATAAGGCATTCTTTTATTGACATTTCAGAGGATATATTTTATTTTTAACCAGACTACAGCTACAAAAGAAGTAGTACAAAGAGATAATTCTCCATGAAGTAAAATATACTGCTACCTTAAATAGAATGTTTCTTAGAAGAACTAAATGAAATGTATGTGCTTTGTTTACCAAATTATCTGTGTGTCAAGCAGCTTCTTCCTCTTCTCCTCCAGTTTGTATTTTATTTTTACTATCACTTTCTGCATATGCTGAGGTTTCAAATCAGAAGCTAATGGACCTATCCATAAAAACTTCTAATAAGAGAACATAAGTCATCAAAATGTACTTATAAATCTTAAAAACTCATTTTAACTTAATAATTCCAAATTCTGTCTTTCAAGCTTAACTCAAACATTAGAGATAGAAAAATGTACCACTTGTAGTTGGAAATTCAACACTTTTTGGGGGGTCCAGACTCCAGTGGAAGTTCAAATAAACAATAGGATGAAAGTGAGAAAAAGGAAAGGATAAGGTTTGGCTCATTTACAGACTAATCATCTGTTAAGTTCCGTTTGCCAGTGATGTTCTCATTTGCTGCAAGCACATATTTGTGAAATTAATGCCATGAGTGACTGAACAAATGCTTGGTCTCTGGCTGGGAGTCCCAAGGGGCCTACGGTCAAGTGTGAGAGTTGTACAATTCATTCTCCATTCCAGTCTTCACATGTGCTCTTCCCTCTGCTCAGCATCCTTCCAGTCTCACCAAGAGCATCACTCTAGAGGCCTTGCAGGACCACTGAGATTCAGTGATTTCCCCAGCTCTGTGTTCTGTTTGTGCTAAGTGTACTTTCCCTTTTGTAACATGCATTGTACCTGTCATATCTGTGCAGTGTTTGTCTTTCATATAACCAAGAAGCCCCATGAAGGCAGGGATTAGTTCTGTATCCCATTACTCAGCAACGTGCCTGCATGTGCTACTTTGCTGCTGTCAGTAGAGGTGGGGCGGGGCGGGGGGGAGGTAGTACAATGGTGGTGGACTCCCCCTTCTCTGGCACTGAGAAACACGTATTAAATTCGAGGAACTCATCCCAATTTAAGAGCTAAGTCTGACTTAGCTGGAGAAGGGTAATTCAGTCCTCCTTACCGGTGATCACTTTTTATAGCCAATGAGTTATCAGCAGTGGCTTGCTGAAAGTTTCTACTGAAGTGTTTTTTCCTCTTAAAAGAGAACCTCTGAAAAATCAGTCTTTCTTCCTGCTAACGGTGGCAAAGGGGCATGTCGCCGTGTTTACTACTAAGGACAGCCTACCTTAGAACAAAGGCAACATTGTGGATGGCAAAGTGGGTAAAGAAGCAGGCACCCTTGATATTGCTGAGTTGCTGGCTTTGCCAACCCAGAAGCTCCCTGACCACTGTAAATTGTCACATAAATATCCTTAGTGTTTAGTTGAACCAGTCTGGGTTGGCTTTTCCATTTTGTGCAGTCTAGTGTGCCCAAACTGGGCTGTGGAAAGCATATAGGCTTTGCTGTCAGGTGTGTTGCTTTTGATTCTTAGTGGGATGGACCTAAGCACTGACTTTCTTAATGTATAGAGTGGAGAAAGTAGTACTTCTACATGGGGTTGATGTATAAATCAAATGAAATTATGTATTAAAATATCTACCAGAAGGCCATAACAGATTAAGTACTCAGCCAATGTTATTTCTTTTCCATTTAGTAGATGTGTCATGTATGATCTTGGGGATCCAATAGGTTGAATTAATGAACAAGAAAATGGTTAAACCCCCAGATCTTTTACATACAAACTGTCAGGTAGTTCACAATCTAGCATGGGAGTCAGGCATTCGTAGTCATAATTACAGTGGTGTTCCCCAGCAACCCTACTTGGAGAACAAGTCCTGCTGAAGGAAGGTAGGCGTACCAGTCAGACCACATCCAAAGGCTGGAGTTCAGGTCTTGAAGCGACAGACAAGAGAGCAATGAACAATTAGAGATGCTGATGATGTTAATTCTGAGGAAAAGAAGACTTGAAACCAGAAAAGACTTCAAAGAGAAGAGGGAGTGGAATTATTCTATGCTGCTTCAGAGGGCAGAGTGAGAACAGACCCCATCAGCGAGGGACTAGAATATAGATTTTCACTCAACAGGAGAAAGAACTGTTGAAGAATGAGCAGTGTGTAAGTGGGAGAGAGCCCAACAAAGCAGAGGCCACTCATCAGGCAGGGTCCCTGGCAGGAGGTGGGGCCATCTGGCTCCCAAGGGCTCTTGGAAAGATCTGGATTTGACATTGAACTGTTCAACTAGACTCTTGGCGATTCAGAGAGCTTCTCTGTTGGTCTTGACATCATTGTTTCTCTGATTTCCTCTGTTGTCACCATGACCACCACCACCACCCCACCACCCCAAACTGACTTCTCACTTCTAATTGTTTTTTCCCACACTCCCTTAATGACTAGAGTGATCTTGTACAGGCAGGCAGAGTAATGGGATCTGTGTAGCTGCAGTGTAGTTTTTAGGGAACTGGAAGGCCTGCCTGCCCTATAGTCTTTATGTCTCACCTGCCACAAAACCTGAAAATTTCCCTTTTTTTTTTTTCATCTTTCACCTAAGACATTGCCTCCAGAAAGTACTTGGTAAGATGTCAATATAGTGCTTAATAAGCAGTTAATACCCAGGTAAGTTGTTACCTGGGAAGGATGCTAATACCATACATGTTTTTAGAATTATGAGAAAACTTACCATTTTAACCACTTTTAAGTGTACCTTCGGTGGCATTAAGTACATTCACATTGCTGTGCAACCATCACCACCATCCGTCTCCAGAACTCTGTCATCATCCCAAATTGAAACTCTGTGCCCATTTAACAATAACCCCCTATTCTCTGCCCCTCAGCCCTTGCTATCCACTAGTCTACTTTCTGTTTTTGTGAATTTGGCTGTTTCAGGCACCCATGTAAGAGGAATCTTGCAACGTCTGTCTTTTTCTGACTGGCTGTTTCACTTCACATAGTGTCTTCAAGGTTCATCCATGCTGTAGCATGTAGAAGAATTTCCATCCTTTGTAAGAGTGCATTACTATCCCATTATAGGTATATGCCACATTTTGTTTATCCATTCATCTGCTGATGACACTTGTGCTGTTTCTACCTTTTGGCTGTTGTGAATAATGCTGCCATGAACATTGGTGTGCAACTATCTGTCCGAGTCACTGCTTTCACTTCTTTTGGATAGATCCCCAGAAGTGTAAGTGCTAGATCATATGGTAACTCTATGTTTAATTTTGGGGGGAACTGCCATGCTGCTAATACTACATGCTTTTTAACAGCTGTATATTAACCAAGGCGAAAAGAACAAGTTCATTTTAATAAAAGTCAAAGTATTTAAGTGTCTAGATCCTGTTGAACTCTAGAAGTCATAGATTAAAAACAATAAAAAGGGGAAAAAACACTCTGACTGAGGAAAGAGAAAGGTACAGAAGAAGTACAGTGTGGTTGGGGTTGATCCTGCAACCTCAGGATAGTAAAGCTGGAAAGAAAAGTGAGGTGCAGCGGGAAACCCTGCTGAGTTCTTGCAGGCTGTGTGTAGGTGCTTTTGCATCATTGATTTATTTAATCATCAAAACAACCCAGCAGGTGCCCTTTTTTTATGGATAAGTCCTGTCAGCTACTTCAAACTTTTAATTTTCAGTGCTTTTAATAGCAATAAAGGGTATTTTTTAAATGTTTTTAAAAAGATTTTATTTATTTTTAGAGACAGAGGAAAGGAGAGAAACATCAATGTGCGGTTGCCTCTTGCACACCCCCTCCTGGGGACCTGGACTGCAACCCAGGCATGTGCCCTGACTGGGAATCAAACTGGCAACCCTTCAGTTTGCAGGCCCACACTCAATCCACTGAGCCATTCCAGCCAGAGCCAATAAAGAATATTTTTAAAGGGAAGAAATCATTCTAATCCACAAACCTCACACATCACTTCAGTACTTCCCTGTTCTTTTCCAGTCTTTGTCCCTTTGCAGCAAGAATTTTAAAATGGTTCCTGTGTTATAATTTTATATTCTGCCTTTTTATTGCTATAAAAATCTTTTATTTATTGTTTTAATAGATATGTAATATGCATTGAGTGGTTTAATTTTAATTTAGTTAACCATTCTCCTACTGCTGAATATTTAGATTGTCTCTAGTTTTTTACTACAATTTTATAATATAGCTATTATATCATTTTATTATAAAATTATTATGTAACTTAAAATTTTACAATTCTAGCAATAAAGAGTTTTATGTATACAACTTTTTCTTCCTTGGACTTCTTTTTTTCTTTTTTTTATTGAGGTATAATTGACATACAACATTATATTAGTATCAGGTGTACAACATAATGAGCTGATATTTGTTTTTATTACAAAATTATCATCATAATAAGTCTAGTTAATAACCATCACTGACATAGTTTCAGAATTTTTTTCTTTTAATAAGAATTTTTAAGATCTACTCTCAGCAACTTTCAAATACACAGTACAGTATTAACTGTAGTCACCATGTTGTACATTATATCTCTATGACTTATTTTTTAAGATTTTACTTATTTATATCCCCATAACTTATTTATTTAAAAAAAAACTGGAAGTTTGTACCTTTTGACCCCCTTCACCCGTTTGGCCCACTTCCTCAACTCCAGTATCTGGCAGCCAGAGTATGACTCAGCCGTGAATATCGGGTTTGATGCAGAAGCCGGTTGGGTGGCATTAATGTATCTGTAAGAATTGGAACCCAGCACACCCATGTTCATAGCAGCACTACTCGCAACAGCCAAAAGGTAGAAGCAACCCAAATGTCTGTGATGGATGAATGGATAGATAAAAGGTAGTATATCCATACCATGGATTATTATTCAGCCTGAAAAAGGATGGAAATTCTGACCCATGCTAGAACATGTATGAATCTTAAGACATTATGCTAAGTGAGATAGGCCAGTCACAAAAGTACAAAATTGTGTCATTCTACTTATATGAGGTACCTAGAGTAGCCAGAGTCATAGAGACAGGAAGTAGAATGGCAGTCGCTGGGTGCTGGGGGAAGGGTGTAATGGGGGGTTTATAAGTTAATGGATACAGAGTTTCAGTTTGGGAAGGTAAAGAATGTTCTGGAGATGGGTGGTACATTTATACAACAGTGTAAATGTACTTAATGCCACTAAATTGTACACTTAAAAAGAGTAAATTTTATGTTAAGTAACTTTTACCACAATAAAATATTTTTGAAAAAGGAAAGAAATTGAAACCCAACCAAGAATATGAATAATATGAAAAGAGGTTAATTGAAAAAAATTAGCAACTTGCCCTGGCTTGTGTAGCTCAGTGGATTGAGCACAGGCTGCAAACCAAAGGTCACCAGTTCAATTCCTAGTCAGGGCACATGCCTGGTTTGAGGGCCAAGTCCTAAGTAGGGGTCATGTGAGAGACAACTATGCATTGATGTTTCTCTCCCTCTCTTTCTCCTTCCCCTCTCTCTAAAAATAAATAATAGAATCTTTTTTTAAAAAGTTAGCAACCTAAGTGAGAAGGTTACAACTGAAAGTACAGCAAAGAATTAGGTTAGATTGTAATTTAGATTCAGGAAAACCAGCTCAGTGTGAAGGGTTTGAACTTGAAGTTCCCTGTTGTCATGGCAACTATAAGAGGTCTTACAATTCTTGATTTCATGGCATAAGATTCACCTGGGCCTAGTATGTGTGCTGAGCAAAGATATGTGTCCTATAAGCAATCTCAGTCCCCAGTAATCTATAGACATACAAGTATTTGTGAAGGTTTTGCCTGTTAGGTCAAGTGTGTGAACCACTTAAAAAGAAAATCAATGTATTACATTTATAAATACAGGATTTTTTAAAAATTTAATTTTAGAGGGGAAGAGAGGGAGAGAGAGAAGGAGAGAAGCATCAATGTGTGGTTGTCTCTCACATGACCCCTACTGGGGACCTGGCCCTGAACCCAGGCATGTGCCCTGACTGGGAACTGAACTGGTGACCCCTTGCTTTGCAAGCCTGCACTCAATCCACTGAGCCACACCAGCCAGGGCTATAAATACAGGTTTTAAAATTTAAGGGAATTTGAGTTGTAAATGCTACCAACTGAGATGTGAACTTACTTAAATCTATTCAATTTGAATTATTCCATTTTATTTATGAATACTATGATTGTAGGCTAAACAAAAAGCTTAAGGAAGATAGATTTTTGAGTTGGTAATTTTTTTAATCAAAAAAGCCTCCTTCGCCCTGGCTGGTGTAGCTCAGTGGATTGAGTGCGGGCCTGTGAACCAAGGGATCGAGGTTCGATTCCCAGTCAGGGCACATGCCTGGGTTGTGGGCCAGTTCCCGGCAAGGAGTGCACAAGAGGCAACCATACGTTGATATTTCTCTCCCTCTCTCCTTCCCTTCCCCTCTAAAGATAAATAAATAAAATGTTTAAAAAAAGCCTCCTTCATCTTTTCTATATACAAAATCTGACCTCAGACATAAAGAACTGACGTAGAGAGCTCCAATCCTAGTACTTTCTGCTCCACAGCATAGTTATTGACTCATCTGTGGGTTTCTTCCACTAGAACATAAGCTCCTTGAGGTCACAACCACGTTTGTATCACAAGCACCTAGTACAGCTCCAGATACACAAAAGTCATTCAACAGATGGTTGAGAGAAATGGCTTTTTTTGTACACATACATTCCTCCCAGATACCTGTGACAACACCTGCTTTGATATCTATGTGAATATTTGCTAGATGAAGATATCTACCTATTTAGGTGGATTATCATAAATAACATTTATCATTAGTGCAATTTAAACAGAGACATTATAAGGCCTATTTTTTTATTTTATTGTTCTCATTGGAACCTTACGCAGTAGTACACAATGGGTGCCCATCCCTGTTTGCCCACATACTCTCCCGAAGGTCAAAGTTACTGTTGGGAGACATCCTTTTGTGAGTGGCCAGTATCACACAGATGACCGTCCTCTGCTCTGCTGGACCAGTGGTCACATCTCTGAAGTCTAGAGGCCCTGCATTTGGATAAAAGCCTCACGATTTTAGGCTTGGTAGAAAATAAAGGGTTCCCAAAGCATCTTGTGAAAACTGGGGGAAGAAATGCCTTTTCCCTGAGACAGGAGCCAAGTCTTCACACATGGCTTCCTCTTTTGGCACCTTTCCCCTCATGGTGGGTCAGATCTGAAGTGAAGAAAGGGGTGGCTATGGGCCCTTGGCTGTCATGCTGGTAGTGATTAGCTGTTTTCAGCAATTATGGCCTTCCATCCAGGGTGTGACGGCTGGCACCTCTGGGAATGAGATGATTTCCATGGCATGCATGTTTGAGGCTCTGCTGGCTTCCTTTTGGCCTCTGCTTGCTGTTCTTGGCAGCTTCAGAGTTTGCTGACATTACTACCAGTGTGACATGTTCCTCTCGGCCAACACAAAAACTCAGGGAAGACAGGCCAGCCTGCCCTCAGAGAGGGCCCCTGGAGCTTCAGGAGAGACACTTGTGGCCACCACAGCTGACTTGCCCCCAGGGAGTGGACATACAGGTTCACTCATCGGGCCTCTCCAGAAGAACCCACGCCTAAACTTTGTAAGTAGAAATTTCTATTCAACACTGAAGTAACATAGGAGTTTTTTTTTCCTCGCATAGGAGTAGCATTGTTGGTGGGGTTGTCATACTAGCTGGATAAGTGATTCATTCAGTAACCCATCAAAAAATCATTGAGGAACCACTGTCTGGCAACACCAGACTAACACTGGATGTGACAATGGTTAGCAAAGAAAATGCAGTCCCTTTTCTCACAGAGCTTATGGGCTGATGAGAGAGAAACATCAGCTCAGAAGTCACTAAAATAAATGTGTGGTTGTGAATTGTGATAGGTGATGGGAAAGCAAAGTGCAGGGGTGCTATGAGAGTATAAAACAGGACTCTGGCCTGGAGAGAAGGAGTCCCTATGGAAATGACATTTGAACTAGGATCTGGAAAGATGAACAGGAGATAACTAGACTAAAGGTAGGGTACAGGGGGGAGATGAACAGAGGAAGAGCCTTTGGGTAGGAGGAGAAGCATATGCAAAAGCCCAGGAGCAGCAAGAATCCTGTGAAAAGGCGGCTGAGGCCAGAGTGCCCAGAACTTGGGAGTTGTGCTGGGTGAAGCTACAGAGGTGGGCAGGGACCAGGTGATGCAGAACCAGGGACCACGGTAAGGACTGTGCATGTATTCTTAGGGTAATGGAAGGCCGCTAAGGCAGAGATGTATGTCTTACAAAATATCACTCTGGATGCAGTGGAATGCAGTGAATCTGGGCAAGGGTCACACTGATCAGGAGCAGAAATGAGAGTGATGGGGAATACAGATGGTGTGGGAGACAGGATTTCCTTTCCTTCATTCTCCTCCAAACCTAACCCATCTTTCTGCTCCAAAAGACAGAAATGAGTTCTTTTTCTTGAAAGACCTTTATCTTTATAGTTTTGTAAGTAAAATTACATTCTCCTGTGTCTATGGGGAAATCCCTAAAAGAAACAGAATGGAAAATTTTTGGGAAAGCCATGTTCCATTTCTGAAGAAGCAAAGGGACTCCTCACAAACGTGGTAGACACTGCTGTGCCCACTCCAAGCACCTTCTTCCAGACCCATTAGTACCCCTAAAGTGATCCGATTTCCATCAAACCCAAAACCAGCCAAGCAAGTTCATGTTTATAGGACTCACTCCTGGCAACAGTTCAGAAAACGATAAAAACAGATGCAAGCCTTGCTGTGGTATAGAAGCCTGCTTTGGAAACTGGGAGGTCAAGTGCCTGTTATCCAGGGAAGGAGGCTGTCCCTGGGAGACTAGAAGCGCCCGTTGACATGCCAATTGGAGAGGGGCTGGAAATCACAGGGGCCGCCCGGGAAAGGAGGCCTCAGCCAGGCAGTACTAATACAACTGGACAATGCCACCGAGCTGGCGTGGCCAAGCCAGGAACACGGGAAGCATGGGTTGGGGGAGGAAGGGCCTCCCTTCCTCCAAAATCAATGTCCTTGTTAACTTGGGCAGAAGAAAATATGACAGCTCTGGAAACCTGCCCATATGATGAGAAGGAGGAAGCTGAGAAGCAGTTGGAGCCTGAGAAAGCCCGGAGATGCAGGCGTGATCAGTCGCCCACTGGGGACCTGGTGGCAAGCTCACTCTGCTCTGCTTTTACCAAAGCCCAAGAGGACAGGTGCTGCTGCCAGTTGCGGCCACCACCTCCTAGCTGCTTCATCACGTGCCTGCTCCTCGGGTGATCCCAGCTGGATCTGTTTTAGAGAAAGTCCAAGTAACAAACAGAGCAGTCAGCTGCTGAACCCAAGCTCCCTGAGGTCTGTACAGTTTGAGGCCATTCCGTTTTGTTATCTGGGATATTACTAAGAGGCAAGCGTAGGAACTGAAATCTACAGAGAAACAAAAGTCTTGCCAAGAAAATTCTAGGAAAAACCACCCTTTTGTTAATAAAGTGATATTATCTGACTGGCCCAGGATATTTATTTAAGGCCATTTGTGTGAAGAAAGTAGTATGAGTACAAAATCTACATTTTCAAAATCCAAAGAGCTCTGAAAACCAAAAGTTTTATCATAAGTTTTTAGCAAACTCACTTGGCACAAGCAAAACCTGATCTAAACTAATGTGAAACAATTTGTAGACTATCTCTTTAACATGATTCATCCTATATTTTGCCCCAGGTTTCCAGGAGGGATGATATGAAATAGACTCTATTGGTACCATTTTACCTTTCTAAAATCCCCAAAACTCTTCATTTCTTTTTTTCTTTAGATTTTATTTATTTATTATAGACAGAGGAAAGGGGAGGGAGAAAGAGAGGGAGAGAAACATCAATGTGTGGTTGCCTCTCACATGGCCCCCCACTGGAGAACTGACCTGGCCTGCAACCCAGACATGTGCCCTGACTGGGAATCAAACTGGCAACCCTTTGGTTCACAGGCCAGTGCTCAATCCACTGAGCCACACCAGCCAGGGCCCAAAAACTCTTCATTTCAAAACACTTTGGTTGCCCAGGTTTTCTAATAAGGGATTATGGACTTGTATTGTTATGAATTTGAGGGCTTGTGGTCCAGTAGGCAAACAGGAAGTCCAAGAGCAGATTCAATAGAGCCCTTTACACTATAAATATTTCATAGGAATATAGATTGATGTTTGGGGTTGATGGAATTACAGAAGCCCCTCTTAGTCTGAGTCTAAATTTCTTTTTTTTTTTTTTTTTTTTTTTAAA
>PVKU01009734.1:0-23367 GCA_004027475.1 Anoura caudifer
GCTCCAAATAAATTTTTGAAGTGTTTGTTCTATGTCTGTAAAATATGCCATTGGTAATTTAATAGGTATTGCATTGAATCTGTAAATTGCTTTGGGTAGTATGGACATTTTGATGATGTTAATTCTTCCGATCCATGAACACGGTATATGTTTCCATTTGTTTGTGTCTTCCTTGATTTCTTTCTTCAATGTTGTGTAGACAAATCTTCTGTAATAGATTTGCTTTCAAAGAGAATTTAAAAATAAAACTGTTGCTAGAAGATGTGGAATCAAGTGAAAACATTTTTTTACAAAAGAAGAGTAAGCTAATGTAAATGGCCCTATATTAGAGGAAAAATGGTTGATGCAAAAGAGAGAGAAGAGATAGAAAAAGTAATTGTATTTTCCATGCATTTTGTTTTCATTAAGGGAGAAAAAAAAAAAAAGCCCTGGCTGGTGTGGCTAATTGGACTGAGCACCAACCCCCAAACTGAAAAGTCATGGGTTGGGTTCCCAGTCAGGGCACATGCCTGGATTGCAGGCCAATGTTTCTCTCCCTTTCTTTCTCCCTCCCTTCCCTTCTCCCTAAACATAAATAAATAAAAAATTTTTAAAAAAAGCAAATAGAAAAAATGTCAAAAGAAAAAGAAAACCCAGCAACAAACCCTGCCTTACAAAATATATGCATGTGATATTAAAACAGACACTCCTGGTGTCAATCCTAACCCTGCAACATCTTGTTCTGTGCCTCCATGAAGTCTCCTACATTCTCAGAACCTAAGTTTTCCCTTTGTGAAATGGAAGAACTGAACTAGATTATGTCTAAGTATCCTCTCAGTCCCAGAGTTCTAGGATTTTCTGGTATTAGTTGATTTATTTTATTATGAGATCTAAGAATATCCTTATGAAGTCTATTCTCTCTACATTCATATCATCAGATCTCTGCAAATGTCCTTTAAAAAATTCAAGGCTATACTGATTTATAGCAGATTAAATGAATGGAACAGACAAGATGAGCAAAGAAAAGATGCAATAGCTAGATGCAATTAGAGACATCTGGGTGAATTTAACTCCAGTTTTAAAACATCTGGGTGATGTTAGTACTCGAGTTCTGGAAAGCATACATTCCTAAATCGGACATGACTTTGGATGAGCAACTTGTATCCTCACACTGCAGATGCTTTTTTTTTTTTTTTTTTTGGCAAGAAAATGTGATAAGCACAGGAAACAGCACAAAAAAACCCAAAAAACAAAAAACAAAAAAAGAATTTCTAGCATGTAGTGGTAGACTGTCTTAAGGCAGAAAGCTGAAATCTAACATGATTTTTATTTATAGGCTACAGGTATTTGGTAACCCACTGACATATCAAAAGCAATATGCCTAAACCAAAAACATTACATTTCCCACAATCCCGTTCCATGTAATTTACCGATTTTCACTGTTGCTCTCACCAGTTGCCAAAACTTAGGAATCATTTTTAAGTCTCTTCTTCTTTGGGCCCCTTTTCCACATGTAGTCTTTGTTGAGGCCGCCTCCTTCCTGGCCTCCCTTCTTATAGCATCACTGCTGCTCTGTTTATTCCTCTTCAGCATCACTGCCAACCCTGGGAGCCTGGACTGCTACAGGCTCCTCTTAGCCATGCTATCTGCTCCCCACATTCCAATTTATGCCACTTTGCCAACTAATTGTTTTAAGAGGCAAGGCAAGTCGTTCTTGAGGCTGAGCTCAAAAAGCCCCAGTATCTGCCCCCAAAGGGATTCAGACCACTTTGCCTGGGTTTGGAACACAAGTCTTGAAATGTGGCCCTATCCTTAATTCTAGGATGCCAGGGTGAGCAGCTTAACCTCCTACCTAATGAGACTACTCATATCCCAGCTTAATAAAGACAATAGTTCTTTAAAATTATTCTTGTCTTTTTTTATACGTATCAATATATTTACCTATTCAGACAGAAGCATTCTTAGTCATGGAGAAGATTAGGATTAGTACAGCAGAAATAAAAAGAGAGTCTCTGCCTAGTTTGGACTTCAAAGCTGAGTCAGGAGAAGGACTCAGTGTATAGACCTTAGAACCAGAAGGTCTGGCCACTCACGCTCTCCACCCAAATTCCCCATGAGGCAAATAAAACTTAACGAAAGGACTTCTTTCAGGGCAAGTGCTATGAGTTGTTGGAAGTAAGATTATCTCAAGGTCTCTGAGCATGCAAGTAAGATGGACCAATGGCAGCTCTAGAAAGAGAGGGTAGCAAAATTGCCTTTCAAGCAGGCCAGTTTGTTACCTGCAGGTGTGCGGTTTATTTCACGGTATCTCCCCTTCAGAATTTCTACTGAAGTACATATAGGTAACCAATGCTTTTGGAGCATTTTGACTTGTTTAAAGGCATTTGAGGAGGCACTGGAGACAGGGTCATTGTTGACACACAGAAAAATCAGTGATATTCTCTTTGGACAATCATGCAATTGACTGGGTTGCTGTGATTTGTCCTTGAAAGAAAGGCAATGGCAGACTTCTAGCAGGTCATGTTGGGTACTGACGTTAGTGCATAATCATGTGGGTCATTGTTTAGTATTTATTTGTAAATTAGATGGAAAAATTACCTATTCTGGATGAAATGCTGAGGTCTGATAAATACTAACTGTTAAAAGCGTTTAAAAAAAAACTGTTAGTCTCTTTAGTCAAACTGGTTAAAAAGTCCTTAATTTCTCAAATTATATAGATAAACCAAATTAGAGGGGGCACAGCAAGACAGTGAGACCAGAAAAAAATATTTATCATTATAAAACACTTCTAACCTTAGGCCATTTTGCACTCTTAATCAAATAGGTGTTAAAATCTTAAAATAGCAAAAGAAGATAGAGGTAAAATTATATAAGCCAATGGCATTAGGCCCACTGACTTTAGTCCTATTGTCCTGTCACCAGTAATTCAAGACAACTGAGCTAATTAAAGTTTGAAAAAATGCATTTAAAAAATAATTTAAAAATAAACCTGTGAGGTTAAAATTGTGCTTCTAACTCCCAACACCAACATAATGCATATTAAATGAGAGTTTAAAATATATTGGATCCTGGGGTAGGGGATCCAGGGCAGGAGATGTGGATGGCTGGGGTGGGGGAAAAGGTGGGGGGGAAATGGAGACCACTGTACTTGAACAACAATAAAAAATGCATCTGTAAAAAAAAAAAGAAGAAGAAGAAAAATACATATATTCGATCTTGAACGTAACTCTGAGAATTAGCTAAGAAAAATGTTTTCTGCCACCCGTGATAAAGCTAAGAGCAAGAGGCAGGCACGGGGGCGCAGTCTCCAAAGGCTCAAAGGCAGGAGGCTCAGAGCCGCAAGGACACAGGCGCCGTGCTCCGTTCCCAGAGTGAGTGATTGGGTTTGTTTCTCCAGAGGGATCGAATGTATCAAATAATTTCTTTCTTTTCACTACCATTATATAGAGACCCAAGGAAATAACATTGGAGAGAGAAATTTTTCGAGAGATTTTTATTTTCAAAGTAATCTGGTAAGTGATAAAATATCTACAAGAATCACGGACCATGTCAAGACTTCGGACGGCTAACATGACAGGCAGCATCATTCAGGATCATTTGGCGGTGGGCTTTTTTTTTTCTTAGTTCAAAATTGTGGTGAGAAGATGGATAAGGTCATTTAAAGATGGTGACATGCGGTATCCGCTAACAAATGCTGGGTCACATTTAAAACATGCTGAGAGCGGCACACAGGCAGGGACAGAATGTTCTGAGCTTTTCCAGCTTAATATCTCTTCCACTGTATAGATTTCCATCAACTGGTTTTATTAGGTAAATTGCCTCTGACCTTTATATCCCAGTAAAGGTAAATGTAATTTAAGAGTTTGTGAGCCTGGCAGTGGGGAGAATTAAAAGCTGTCCACTGTGCAAGGGAGCAGCTGTGACATGATGACATAAAAGCCTTCAACAAGATACCCCCTGTACATAGTTCTAGTCGTTTCCACCGGGGCAGCTGGAGAGAGGAAAAGTTTCGTTCTCGTTGCTTCCTTGTTTTTTCCTTCTTTAAACTAAATCTCAGAGCTGGAAGCTAATTCCTTTATTTTGGCCCCGGTTGTCCATAGGGAACGACCCATTTTCCAGTAACTGCACATCAACAACAGCACACAGGGCAAAAGGCGTGGTGGGCGGGTGGGTGTCGGGACAGGCTTCCAGGAAGGGCCTTGGAATTATTCATACACCTCGTCTCAGAGTTCCCACACTTAAGAATTTACCCAAAAGACATAAGAAATGTACACAATGATTGCTATAACGCACTTGTTATCATAACAATTGGAAACAGTTAATGTCCCATAACAAGATGGTTAAATTATGATATACTATTACAATGGAACAAAATGCAGACATTACAGTCTGGTTCTTCAGAATGTTCTCATTTTTAAACAAAATGTATATATGGATTGAGAATATAAGATGTTCTCCAGAAAGTTTACATGTCTAGATAAATAAGGGATTGCGGGAATTTTCTAAGCATTTCAAAATAAGCATGTATTATTGTACTTTGTATAAAAGCAGTATTTCAAAAATCACATTAAGAGAATATATAATAGAGTGAATAATGTTTCAAATAATTTTTAATGAAAGAAACATACTAAATAGTACATACAATATAATTATATTTTCATAATATATATATATGCTTTAAAATGCAGAGAACAAGGACTGAAAAAAACAAAATGTTAACAATTCCTGGGTTAAAAAACTATGGGTAATATTTAT
Source organism: Anoura caudifer (assembly GCA_004027475.1). Taxonomy (NCBI): domain Eukaryota; kingdom Metazoa; phylum Chordata; class Mammalia; order Chiroptera; family Phyllostomidae; genus Anoura; species Anoura caudifer. The sequence continues at coordinate 4,735 of PVKU01009734.1, forward strand.
GGGGGGGGCCCCAAAATGGAATATATTTATAAAAACTGTGTATTTCTTACATTTTTTAATTTTAATCACTTTCAAAATTTTCTCCATTTAATGCAATACATCTATTGAGACTTTTTTCCACTGCTCAGTACAGTTTTTGAACTCGTCAATTTTGATGCCTGATAGTACTTCTGCTGTCTTTTGCTTCGCCTCTTCCACATCAGCAAAACATTTCCCCTTGAGGACTTTTTTCATCCAGAGAAACAAACAAACAAAAAAAAAGTAACTGGGGAAAAATTGGGGGAATAGGGAAGTGGGCCATGGGGGCCATGCTGTTTCTGGTCAAAAACTGCTGAACACTCAGTGCAGTGTGGGCAGGTGAGCTTATAAATCACTCATTATGAAATGGGCAAATATACTGAAAGAGTCTTCAAAAAAAATTCACTGAAAATGGGCACAGCCTCCCACAACAATGCCAGCCGGTACACTGATACAGATGGGTTTGTAGGACACTCATCCAGCAGGGGGCAGGGAGCCTGTACCGCAAGGGGTCTGCCCTCCAGAAGATAATTCTGGTTTTTCAGGAGCTCCCCCTCATATTACTTAATATTTTCCAAAATTCCTAAAACTAATTTTTAATCAAACTATGTACATAAAGAAAAAAACATCAAATAATGTAAACACTTCCTTTAAGCATTTCTACGTGTTATACTTTTCATGGTTAAACTCTAACTAGCAGGCTCACCTGTCCTGTGCCAGCCAGTTCCCAAGATGAGCCTCAGTGATACTCACTCCCTGATATTCATGCCCTTGTGAGGTCCCCCTCTGGAGAGAATAACCTCTGTGACCAAAAGGACACTGCAGAAGTGACAGTGTTTGGCTTCTGGGGCTGGGTAATAACTGGGGCCTTGGATCACTCCAACGGAGGCAGCCGTTGTGTCATGAGAGCACTAAGGCAGCCCTGGAGAGAGTAACTGAGGCCTCTTGCCCCCAGCTGAGATGGGGGGCCATTTGGGCAGTTAACTTCACAGCCCCGGTCAAGCCTTAGGACGACTGCAGCCTCATGAAAAGCTGAGCCAGACGCCCCAGCCAAGCTGAGTACAAATTCCTAATGCACAGACGTAATAAATGTTGATTCTTTTAAGCTGCAAAGGTGTGGGTAATTTGTTATGCAGCAGTAAATAACAAATATGCCTGTTTTAAATTTATCAGTTTTGAACCTTTTCTACAAGTCTTCTACGCTGCCATGACAGATGAGAATTAGCTCACTTTAACAGCTCCCGTGTGCAATCTCCTAATCATTGTTTCCCCTATTCTTGGGAAACGTTGCCTTTGGTGGATGAGGAAAGTCTATCCATTAGAGTTGAGAATACAAGTGATATGCCTAAAACCCTATGTCTCTTCCTATCAACTTTCAACGGCATCTCTTAATCTCAATCTATGAGTCTAATATGAGTTGTGTGACTTGACCCTACTCTAACTCGTGCTCCACGCCCACCCCTTTTATCAGCTACACTTTGCTTTAAGATCGTAAAACCTGGCTACATTTAAACTCTGTTCCACATCTTAAGTAATTCCCTGATGCTCTACGTATAGATCAATACTGATATTGGAAAACATAACTAATATTATGACAATGTAAACATTTTCCCTCCAGAAAAGCCATGCTGCATGGTGGGATCACATTTCCACTTTATTGATCCAATGTGAGGAATCCCAGGGCACCTGAAGAGCATGTAATAAGGTCAAAAGGATTCTCTTTGTTCTTTTGTTTTTAGATTCCATCAACATCTCAAAATCACACTGTATCTCAGTGTGTTTCACATGCGGCCTCATTTTCCTTTGCAGCTTCTCCCCTCATCAGTATTTTCATATATATATCACTCATTTTTGTTTCAATAAAATTTTCTAGCCTTTTCAGCAATTGAGGGAATCCATTCATTCTTCCTAATGTCATTCTTGGGGTCCACCGCCTGTTGGACTTGGTAGAACTCATTGCTTTCAGTACCACCCAGCTGGCATCCTGGCATTGCTTTCCCATGCACTCTGTATTCTTAAGTTAATTCCTCCATTCCTTTATTGCATGTCTTCTATTACTTGGTTTCTCCCTCACCCCCATTCTCTAGAGCAGGGGTGTCCAACCTTTTGGCATTTCTGGGCCACACTGGAAGAAGAGGAGTTGTCCTAGGCCACACATTAAATACACAAACACTAATTAAAACTGATGAGCAAAAAAGAAGGTCCATGCATAATTTCCGTGATATTGGCCACCACAGAGAAGCACAAACATCCTCACATAATAACCCTAATTATGCAGCAACTGTTTGAATGATCTTTTAAGATTGTCATGCAGATCCCAAGTTTGTGATCGCTAATATAGAAAATGAACATATCCAAGTAATAAAACTAAGTAATGTTTTAAGTAAATTTATGATTTTGTGTTGGGCTGCATTCATAGCCACCCTAGGCCACACATGGCCTTCGCGCCGTGGGTTGGTGACCCCTGCTCTGGAGCACTTTGTCAAGTATATTTTTCAGGTTGGCCATGTAAGAGGAAACTTCCTGTGACTTTGCCTGAACTATCTTCATTCATGCCTCATACTAGATCAAAATGTAGGATAGTTACATAGTTCTAGCTTTAAAAACACTTTCTCTCAGAATTTTGAAGGAGTTATCCTATTTACTCATGGCTCTTAAAGTGAAATTTGATACCAGTCCTCTTGATATCAAACTTCACATGATTTCTTTCCTCTCTACAAGCTTTTAGAGTTTTGTCATTATCTTTGCTTTACTGGAATTTCATGACACAGTTTCTAGATCATTTGTCCATACTTGAATGCACTAAAATGAAGACACTTGTATTCTCAACTATAGTAAATTTTCTTCCATTATTTTTTTATAATTCTCCCCTGGTCTTTTTCCCATTCTCTAATAATCAAATATTGAACCTTCTCAATTTATTTTCATTTTACTTCATATTTCTTTCTCTTTTAACTTTCCTCTACATTCTGTTTCTGCAAATCTATTTCTATCAACTTTAAATATATAATTCTTAATTTTGTCAAACTTTAATTATTATTGTGTATCACTATATTTAATGAGTTATGAAGATGACAAACTACTTGTACAGGCACAAGATGAAATCGAAAATCAGAAATGAGCCTTCTGACCATTCTCTGTTCTAGGAAACCTCCTTCTTGGCACCATAGGTAAGGTGCCTTTCTCAAGTCTAATAAGAAGGACAGAGATTGAATCGCGGGTCACATGCTACATAGAACAGGAGCACCACCTGTAGGGAAGTCCTGGTCTCCTCAGGTTAGCAAGAGCCTGAGGGTGAAAATACACCCTATGGATTTTCTTTCTCATCCTTCTCTTCCGTGAGTTCAGTCTCCCCACTCCTATCTTACCCTCTGGGACTACCAGAAGAAAACTAATAATTTCCCTTTACTTAATATGCAGAGGAGTTAAAATCCCCTTTTCCAAACTTCTCATCTAGGACCATTCTCTGAGCCTTGCCTTTCCTTTATAATTTCTTACAGTATTTTGTAAACACAACATAAATCTCTAATTTATTCAGCCATTCACCAAACTTAAACACCCAAATGTCCAGTGTACCTAAATGCTTCTGTTCTGGGAACCAGAGATTCAGCAACAAAAAGCAGACAAAAAAAATGCCTACCCTCATGAAGCTTACACTCTGGTGGGAGAAACAGAGAATCTGCCAAATAAATGAATATGTAGAATATGGTATTTAGAAGATAAAGCAGGGAAGAGACAGGAAGAAAGGGGTTGCAATTTTTTTACAGAGAAAACCTCAATGAGAAAGAGGCCGTAGACTTAAAGGACCAAGAATGTCAACCAGATGATTATATTTTACATTTTTGGCTTCTAAACATCTATCCAGATCACTTTGGTCCAATCTAAAAGGGGTTTTTCCAGGATAGAAAAACATCCCTGTTGGGGATGTTTAATAATCACAAGTTATTAAGGTAGTAATGAGAATCAGATAGCAAAACTGTTCAGGAGACAGCCAACCTATCTCAGGCCTTCTGGTACTTGGGGATATCAAATCAAGTAAGATTTTTGCAGAAGGCAGGGGCACCTTTCATATTTTGGTGTTTGCATGTATTTTGAGGGACCTTCTGTCCTCTCTTTCTAGTGCTTTCATTGAACCAGGGTAGCTAACCACTGTGCCTTCTTACTAGGAAGGCTAAATTCAGGCCAATTTTCACATGAGAAAAAAACAACTATATGTTCCTTCACACACACAAAAAAAAAAATTATAGAAAAGAACCATGTTTGTGAGTATAAACTTCACAGAAGGGTCAAAATCAGGGGATCTGTTCTTAATGTAATTACCACAGGCACAGTGACCCATGCCCTTTCCTGAATCCTTTCTTTTCACTCCATATCCAGGAAGAAGGAAACTTAATATAAACTGTGGTCTTTGGATAATAACAATGTGGCCATGTAGGTTCGTCAATTAAAACAAATGTTTCACCCTGGTGGGGGTGGGGGAGTCAGTTGCAGGGAAGGCTGTGCCTGCATGAGGGTGACGGGTGTTCCTAAAATCCCTGGGGCATCATCTCAATTGCTCCGTGAACTTTAAACTGCTCTAAGAAAACTTAAATCTAAGTAAAAAATAAAATAAAATAAATCAAGAGGAAAGGGTCCACTCAATCAATCCTCTAAATTTTGTTAAAATCTAATTTGTGGGGGAAAGTGCTTTTTAAGGCTGTTGATTTGAAGAAGTCCTGCAAGTTTACCCCCCTCAGGTTGAAAACTCCCGTTGTTCCCCACTGCCAGGGACTGTGAGGTGGAGCGTGTCCAGGGGCGCCTGCTCCACCAGGCCAGGCGCACTTACTCGATCGTGGCGCTCCCCACTTTTAACAGGAAGCACATGTGTATTTGCCTACTTTCCCGGCAAGGCTGTGAGATCCTCTCAGGCAGGAACCAAATCTTGGCCTTTGCCCAGGGCCCAGCAGGTAATCGGTCTTTATTAAAAGTTGTCTGCATAGTGGATTTCCCATTTGAGCGCACCACAAAAACAGTATCAGCTAGCATTTGCTGAGTGCCTTGTATTCTAGGCAGCTGGCAGCATTATCTGTAATCCTCATAGCAGTCAAATAAGTTAGGGCCTGTGCCCGTTGTACAGATGAGAAAACTGAGGCTCAGAGGATTTAAGTAGTTAATCTGTGTGTATACAATTAGCCAAAATGGAAAGGCTAGGAGCCTGCCCCAGGCATGTGTGACCCCGTACTAGAGTTTTGATTACACCCGCTAAATCCCTTGAGGATAAGTAGACAAGATGTCTCAGAAGGAAGCAGGAGGAGGGAGGCCATTTGTTTCTACTTACTGTTTGCAGCAAGTCTGAGAGAACATACTTGGGCCATCCTAACACACAGGAACGATTCATCTACCACCGCGGCCCTCTGCAAACTTTAACACATCCAGGCACCGTGGCCACGACCCTTTCATCCCAATTTCAGCCACATTTAGAAAGGTGAGATGGAAACAGAGTTAAATACTTCTTTTAAATAAGACCCACAATCTCTTACTATTAGAGCACTTGAAAGGCCCTATTCTTCCTCTATTTCCCTTTTAGACAGTTTTTTTTTTTTCATGGCCAGCAAACCAAATGCTGAGGCTAATGAGAAGAATGTATAAAGGAAATATTTTGCCGTTTTGCAGGCCCTCATGCTGCTCGTTTTTATAGGCATCTTACCAAGAGAGCGTGTCCTGCAGAACATGTCAGAACCGGGGGTGTTAAATTTTCAGTGACTTTTGGCTGCTTCTAGCTGTGCTTTGAGTTTGACCGGGGCAGGCCTAACGGAGTGCTGACGTGTGGTTTCCCCTACTTTGTACAGGCCCCGGTGTGTTATCTCTCGGCTAGCAGAGCAATCTTGTGGTTTATTTGGCGTGCCGTACATAAAGGGCCCCAGTTATATAAGGCTATTAATTCTGAACCTGCCTAGGCATCTTTGGAAGGTTGTTAGCCTAGTTCATTCTGGACAAATACAATTAAGGTCTTGGCTGTTATTTACAGCAAATACCAGAGAAAATAACCTCAAGTTCCTGGGTTTATTAACACTGATACTGAGGGAAGAGAGAGGAGCGGTGCGGAACGTGTTCTGTGTTGCAGCTTGCACTGATTAAAACCCTACTTGTCATATTCTATATCATTGTACTGTAGTTATAGTAAATGTTCCTTGTAATGCATTTTCAAGTACAAAAATTGCTTCAGAAAAGAGCGTTTAGAAAACTAATTCTATTGAAACCAATGAAGTGTTGACACATTGCCTGATGCAGATTTGTTTAAAGAGGCTTGTTTTAAGTTGTAAAAGCATAGTCCTGGAGGCAAAATCAGCCAGTCCGCAGTCAAGCAACTGAGAACAGCGGAGCAGTCTGTTCGGGCGGCACGCCCTCGTTAATCCTTTCCCACTCGTCTACCCTAGTCGCCATCTCCCTTGCCTGACTCTATAGAATTTCAAACCTGCTGCCAGCCCAGAAACTCGCTCAGAAACCATTCATTACTCGGGCAAGGCATTTATAATGTTTGCTGATGTGGCGGTGAATGGGAACACAGTGTAAATCTGGACTACAGAGCGCTCTTTTTTGTCATCTAAATTGCCCCGACGCGATGTGCTCCATAAGCATTAGAAACCACCGGCGGAGGTTTGGACACCCTCATCTTTCTGAGAGTAGAATTTCAGCGTGCCCTACCCTGGAGGTAAAAAAGGATGGAGACTGTTTGCAGCTGGAGAGAGAGATAGGCATTAAGTGAAAGCTTCTTATTTACCTCAAACTGGGCCATTGGCTCCCATAGAGAATCCTCGATGCCTGCAGCCCCCGCTATAATCAAACGTAAAAACAGGCATCTCTTGCATTCTAAACAGGTCCCCCCCCCCGCCCCCGGTGTAACCAAATTTAGCAGCTTCATGACGAAAAATGTTGGTGAGGGGAGGGAGAGGTCAGCAAAGGAAGCTGGTCCAGTTTTTTACATGATACACTGGGTCACCATCATTGGCAAGTGGTGCCTTCATGCTTGGGAGCCACTTTACCCCAGGATGGTATTCAGGGCTATGGACAAAGAAACAGGGTCTCTGGCAGGGTGGATGGAGGCACATTTTTTTGGTTCACTTGGGTGGTGAATTCATGAGATTTGCTATGGCTATTTGTTTCCATCACCATCTGTCTGGAAACCTGACTGAGTAACACTTTTTCGAATCCTGTACCTGGTAGAACCAGCACATTCAACAGACCTTAGTTGTTTTGTAATTGAGGTGAAATTCATATAACATGCTTTTCATCATTGATTGGCATTTGTACAGTCAGAATGTTGTGCAACCACGGCCTCTACCCAGTACCAAAACTTTTTCCTCGCCACAGAAGAAAACTCCATGCTCATTCATTAGGCACTTATTCCCCACTTTTCCCTCTCCCCAAGCCCTGGTGCCCAACAATCTGCATCTGTCTGTATGGATTTGCTTGTTCTGGATAGTTCTCATCAATGGAATCAGATAATATGTGACCCATTATGCCTGCCTTCTTTCACTCAGCATAGTGTTTTTGTTTCATTCATGTTGTAGCATTTCTTTTTATGGTTGAATAATGTTCCATTACAAGGACAGACCACAGCTGGTTTCTCTGTTCATCCGTTAATGAACATCTGGGTTGTTTTCACCTTCTGGTCGTTGTGAATAATGCTGCTAGAAATACATGCGGGCATGTATTTGCTTGAGCACCTGTTTTAATTCTTTGGGGGTATGTACTTAGGGGTAGAATTGCTAGGTCATACGGAAACTCTGTATTTAGCCTTTTGAGAAAACTTCAACCTGGTTTCCACAAAACTGCTCTGTTTTATATTCCCATCAGCAGTGCGAGTGTGTGAGAATTTCCCCACATCCTCACCGACACTTGCTATCTTCTTTTTCCTTTTTCTTATAGCCATCCTCATGGGTGTGAGGTGGTTCCTCACGGTGGTTTTGGTTTGCCTTGCCCTAGTGACTAATGATGCTGAGCATTGTGTCATGTACGTGAAAGCCATTTGTATATCTTATTTGGAGAAGTATTTGTTCAAGTTCTTTGTTCCATTTTTTAATTGAGTTGTTTGCCTTTTTCTTGTGAAGTTGTATGTCATCAGGTTTTAAATTTTAGGGAGCATGGATAACCACAACCTGCCTGAGAAATAAAAGGAAAAAATAATGGGAACTTGTGGTTGGGTGTTGAGTTTTCAAGTACAGAAGACTCCTCCGGTATAAATGGCAGACTGAGAGAGGCATAAGTTCTAGAGATGGAAAAGTATGCTCCCCCACTTCCTCTCTGTGTGACCTTAAATAATATGACTTACCCTCTCTGAACCTCAATTTCTTATCTGTGCAACAGGCCTAAAAATACCAAATTAATAAGGTTGTTGTGAAGACCAAATCAAGTAAACAGAATGCTTGTGGTTCCTAGAAGCCACCCTGTAACTTCTGTCCCTCTGTATAATGAATATGGCCACAGGGGACCTTCCATGAGAATCAGAAGTCATATTTTAAATCTCTAAAAAATTTTCTTTTTAAGTGGGTTTTATGGTGAATTCAAACCTGCACAGACATGTGCTTTTGTAATTAACTTCCTGCTTTCTGTTAATCAGAAGGGGGATTTTTAGGTTATAAGTCAATATTGAATTTAGAACTTGTTTTCCATTGGATTAATTTAAATGGAGTGGTTAGTGTCCCAGGCTGGCCCACAAGTCCTCTAGAATATGTAACCGTCTTGTGTACCATCGTCATCTTGGATCCTGGCAGCAGCGCTGATCGGTGGTCAGGAGGAAGAACAGAACACAGGGCTGGTCCTGGGCAGGTTTGAAATAGACTGCGGTTTTAGCATCCCCCATATTCCTTCCATAGGCCTTTCCTACCACCTAAGGCCCTTTCCTTTGTGCCCTCACACCTACCAACCCTGGAGCTGTGTAAAGACCTCTTCCCTTTTCCATTCTCCCCTCAAGCCAGCCCTCCAGGCCTTTAGTGCTCTGCTCTCTGCAATACTGCCTCTCCAAGTCAAAACTGTCAATTCCTAGGTGCCCTCAGTTAAATGAATTCCAAAGAGTCCTCTGAATTGCAAAGATGTATCTTCATTGTGGAAAGATGAGATCTGATAACCCAAATAAGTGACCAATTTATGGAATATCAGAGATGAATTCTTTAGGACAAAAGGACTCTGCCATGACCAGGCCAACTTTATCGGCATTTCTTGGTTCTGTATCTTTAAACCACAACATCTGTTTCTGAGTTTGCTCACTTGCTTCCCCTCTGAGCCCAGATTCTCTAAGAAGCCCACAGTTCCTTGGTGAAGATTCCCACAACGTCCCCAGTGCTGCTGGTGGGAGAGGGCGGTGAGCCAGGCCTCGTGGAGCCATGGCATCGAGAGTGCTTTGTATCTCCCAGGTAGCTTTAACTCTAGGACAAGCTCTTGTGTTTGGATGACCTAAGATTCATAACCAAACCTCCTCTCACAGGTAAGTCCAGGGGCTGAGAGTCATTTTTGGTTTATACCCCTTGGACCATCTTTTGTAATTTCTAAAATCTTTGCTTTTTGGGTTTTTTTTTTTAATCCACCTCCTTTCAGAGAGTCCAGAGGTATGAATTACTGTTTCATGTTACAAATAAGGAAACTGAAGCCTAAAAATCCTGAGGAACTTCAAAGCCAAAATTCCAACCCAGATCTTTCTTCTTCCAGAGTCAGAGTCCTTAACCATCTGATTCCAGCATGAGCTGTTCCAGAATTTCAGCCCTGGAGCAGATCTTCGAGATGACTGAGACCAGCTAATTCATTTCTCAAATGCAAAAGTGTTGTGAGCTTTCAAAGTTTACGTATCTCTCCGCAGTAGCACTTTCTAGGGAAACAGAACCAACAGGATATGTATATATAGAGAGAGAGATTTATTTTTAAGGAATGTTTCATGCGATTGTGGAGGCTGGCAAGTCCAAAGTCTGATGGGGTAGTGCCAGCAGGCTAGACTCAAAAAAGAGTTACCATTCAAGTCCAAAGGCCATCTGCTACAGAATTCCTTCTTAAGTGGGAAGGTCAGTCTTTGTTCTATTAAGGCCTTCAACTGATTGGATGAGGGCTTTCTACTTTTTTCAGTGTTCATGAATTTAAATTTTAATCTCATCCAAAAACACCTTCAAAGGCACATCCAGAAAGAAGTTTGACCATTGTGGCCCAGCAAATTGACACATAAAATTAACTGTCTCACCTCCCTTTTGTGCCATTGTCCACACGCTCCGAACGACCCAAGCTCCGATTTCCCTGAAATGAATTCAGTGTTCTTTAGCATCGCATACGTGCAAATTGCATTCCACTCGCTTCCTTATTCACGCAACTGCTACTGATGGAGCAGCAGCTCTTGGGTGACTTCTTTGGTGAACAGTTTAATTTTACTCATGAACCCAACAGTATTAGCTATATTACAGGAATCTGGCTCTGTCATGTGTGACCACACAGTGGCCTGACCAATGAAACCCTCTCAGATTTCCTCTGAAGCAGAGGCAAATGCTCTGGTTAATTGGTGTGGTCAAGTCTCAGTTTAAGAGAGACATGTTTTCTTGGCCCACAGTTTAGGGTTTCATGCTGATCAGGCTGACACAGTTCAGATCCGTTTGACCCACCACTGCAGTAGTCATCCTTTGATCTGGAGTCCAGTTTGTAATGTGACCCATTCAGATGGCTTTCCTATAATAGACAAGCAAGACAAAACCAAATCATCCCATTTATCTTAATGGGCTTCCCTGTCCGTGGTCCCCCGCACCCCTCCACCTTTTTTCTTTCTTTTTCTTCTTCTTCATTTTTTTAATGTTTTTAGAGGAGAGGCCTTGCCAATCTTTTGTTGAAAAGAAAAAGGAATCTGTGTATCTGATTGGCTTTGAAATACCATCTGGTGTTTAATGTTATTGTGCTCTGTGCTCACAGTGGTGCGCTGAATCATATCTTAAAATTCAACAACCATTCAGTCAGTCGCTATTCACTGCACTGTGTCCTTATCAAAGATTTGGATTTACAAAATGCTCCCTGGAAACAAAGGCCACTTAACCGGCCGTTATCCTCGAGGCCTGCTCTGCTGCCTGAGATGGGTCTTCTTGTGCGAAGTCTGTCTGTCTGACATTTGTCACTGCTCTTTAGGAACCTAGCAGAACTTGTAACCCTGAAAACTGCTGGTTGAATTACACAATTTTATGTGACAAAAGAAATGTGACAGTGTTCTCACACTAAGATACACGTCTGGGAGTGCGTTACTGTTCTTTTATGAACACCCATATATTTGACAGTGAACGCGTGAACAGATCAACCTCATTTCTACCATTAAATGCATGCCAAGGAACTTGAATATTCACAGATACTAAGTGCTAAGTACAGTAGGGAAACCTGTCAGTGAAATAAACCCTATGATGCATTGTTTCAGGTCTGTGGGAGGGGAGTATTTTATAAGAGAATACTCATTCCCAAGTGCATCTGTTTGGTGGGAAAAAAATTTTTTAAAGGAACACATACCTTTATTTCATACAGCTTCACAAGCTTAAGCAGCATCATTAAATAACTGAATGCAAAGTGTACTTAGTGCTTTTAGAATAACAATGTGGCTTTCTCTTTTCACTTAATAATGATCAGGATTACTTATATGAAACACAGCAGTGTAGTGCTTTACACAATAGTCATAAACAACCTCTCCTGAAATGCATTTTTGCTTTTATACCTCAGTGAACAGCTCTGTTTGAGTAAATGATCCATCCTTGAATTGTGTATACAAAGAGGAGAGATCAGCATTGGATTGTTGTTTTAATAAACGGGAAGTCTGCCAACATTCTCTGGGGGAGGACGAAGACATTAATGCTAGCATGCAATTTAGCCCGTGTTTGGATTTAAGATGGAATTTAATCTTCTTTCCTCTTTTCCCTTCCCCCTTCCCCTTCCCAGGCCTTTCTTCCCTAACACACAGTCTCTTTTCATGGAGTTAACTCAAGCTATCTCAAACAGCATGAACTAATAAAGGATGGCATTTTTAAAAGGGGAGGCATTCACAAATGTTGGAATGTGGAACATTTAAAATTCTTTCTGTGGTACTTAGTTTAAGAGAGTGGTGATTAATGAGTTTATGTTATCTATCAAAATGCTTCCATCATGCTGCCGATGCGACACAGGATTTATGGTAATGAAAAACCTGCAATCCATCCCTGGAATCTAAATCCATCAGCCCCGCATTCATACAAAAAGCGCTAAATGATGTATTTGTAGCTATCTGAAAGCAAGATCATTTTTAATAGATTATGTACTGCCAAAAAGGAACATTCTTAAAATATAGGAAAGGAAACAATTTCCTTTTCAACCTATTGCTCTAGTAAGCATTATATTACAAATATCAGTCTCTTACTGGAAAAAAAAAAAATACTGAACAGATGATGATCACATGATTAGGCTAGTAAGGCTCAGTGAATTTCCTGTAATTTTCTCGGAACTCCTTTGTAATGTATTTGCAAAGGACCATACAGACTTTCATTGGGAGAATTTGTAATTGTGGGTCATAGAGAAAACACACTAGTACCTTGAGTAAAACTCACTTGTCTCCATCTGTCAGAGAAGAGCAGTCCAAGTAGCCCAATAAAAAGCCTCATTCACTCTCAGCAATTGGAGAAAAACATACACTACCCACCCCTCCCTCTTCTGTACACAGATATTTCTATTTTTGCAAGACATTACAGAAAGGATGAAAATGTGTTTTCAAAAATTGCCTGTCCCTTGCTTTCCAATGTCCTCTCAAAACAGCGCCAAAAACGTGGGTATCCCATGACCTGTGATCATGTGGCAAATGAACGAATGTGTTAGTGGAAAGGACAGGGGGCAGGGTCCCCAAGATAAGGTCTAGCAACACACTGAAGGGTGTTGCTTAGAAAGAAGCGAGTTGTGCTGAAAGAAATTTGTTTCTGCAAATAGTAAAAATATTAAACATTGCAACTGATTTATTTTTTCAAACATAGTGAACAAACCAAGTGTTTATTCATAAAAATCTCAGTCTCTGTTACCTAGACTCTGCAATGCTTTGATGAATGGCATAAAAGAGGGAGGAATTACCCCTAGAAGAAGCAGAAATTTTACCAAGACCCTCTTAATCATCCCCATGTGTTATGTCTCTGTCCTGGTGGGGGGAGGCGGGTAAACCACTGTTCTCCACACCAGGAGGACCCCTCTCCATTCTTATTTTGTGGATAGTCATTTTAGGCAAGGTCATCCACATGTCAGGCATTTGGGTGCCTGCGTACTAAGTTAATCCATTTTTGTCTGCTTTCCAAAGCAGACAAAAATCCCTGTAGTGGAATATTTTTCTTAAGGCAGAATTTCTACTTCCAGAGTGTGGACACAAGCTCCATGTGTTCCAGAAACAGCCCAGGCTTGTTATTCCTTTGCCATTTTCCTGCTGCTTTTGCTACTTCTGCCTTGGAGAGATACAAAGGACTGAGAAACACAGCTAAAGAGAAAGGAATCTCGGAGGCCAGGAGGCGAGTGGTAACAAGCAAGTGTGTGTGTTCTGTCTCACAGGGCTGGGTTTGAAGGGGGTGGGAGAGTCTTGTTAAAATCTCAAAAACTGCCTGTGCAGCAAATAGATTCTCCTCCCCCTCCTCCCACTACTAACATTGCAGAAAATGCCATCTATCCAAATGCTCTTAAAAGCAGTCCCTGATGATGCTGGAATAAAAAGGCTCTTGTGACCAAAGTGAGGTGGGAGGAGCCTCTTTCCACCCAGCTGTCTGTCAGACTGGGTGTCAGGGTCCCTTGGAGTTAATACAGTCATATCAGGAACCTGGGTCCCAGTTGAGACATTCTCTTTCTGCACCCTTCCCCCAACCTACCTCACGATGCCCTCAGGCTTGGCCCTTGGGGTCAAGGTCACAGGAGGGCAAATGTCATTTCCTATTGATTATTCCCCACTTGTCTTTTTTCTGGTCTCAGTGTTACTGACCTCACTGGTCTTACCCTGGCCCAACCCCAAACATCTGCTTCAATATTCTTAGATGGTTCATGTTTAAGAAAAAAACAAGGAGCCATTTCCAAGTTTTAAACCACTTAGTTACACCAAGGTTGGTTTCAGTTTTGAAGTGATAGTATAATGTCAACATGATTATCGCCAATATGTTAGTGCCTCACTGGCTTCTAATGTTAAAGTGCTACTAATAGTTTTGGTTTTTTGCCAGCTTGATAAGAAAACTATGAAAACATCATTCTCCTTTCAAGGGAAGGCCATTTTTTTTTGTTACCAGAGGAAAAACGGGAGGAGTAAGATTTGTTAATTAATAATAAGGTAATAAGGTAGAAATGCTCATAAGAAAAAATCTTTATTTCCTTAAATTTCATGAGACAAAGAGCATGAAAAAAGCAGACACACATTTCAAGCAAAAAAATATCATCCATCTTTTACTCCTTAAGAAGAGTTACAAAGAATAGTAACTAGCCAAGCTACAGAGATGCCTAGAAGGACAAAGATTTTGTGCGCTCCAGTGTCAGCATTTGGAAGCTTTCTCGCTGCCATCGCAGCCACCACAGGGAGTGAGAACAGATTCAGGGGCCTGGCAATAGCAGAAAAGAGGGTCCAGGATCAGTCCTAATGTTACCTGTACCCAGCCCTACTGGAGCCTCAGGCAAAAGGAAAAATCAGTAACACCGATTGTGTTTTCATTTGAATTTTTGCCATTTTGTTCATCGCGGATTTTTTACATTAACTTTAATTTTAAATATTGCTTTACAACATGACTTATCTTGATGACTAAATTTCCTGGTGCCTTCCAAATTTTGTGCACAAAGCAAGTAACTGACTGGCCTCATTCACCTTGACCTACTCCTGGCCCGGCTTTCAGAGAAAAAGACAATAAAACAGAAATGGAGCCATTGACCTAAGTGATTTTTTAAAAAAAAAATTAGCAAGCTCAAATGGACCTAAGAATTGAAGATTAGGTTTTAACTTGGAATCACCATCATCACTTAGTGCTTTCTAAAACATGCCAAAGTGCTTAGGAGACTGGAACATTCGATGTCAATTTAGTGACATACTCGAGAGGCTCTCCAGGGATTTTCTCTCCAACTCTTACATGTTGCCAGTGGTGCCCCACCTATGAGTACATGACTGTCGCTGCCTCCCAGGGAGGGCACATGCCCCAGAACTAAGAATTAAATTCAGTGACTGGAGAGGTTTTGTAAATAGACAGCAGAGAAAGTCTAAAAGGCTTCTGTTCAATTGCAGGGGTCAAGTGATTGGGGGTGGGGTGAGGGGGGTTCAGTCCCACAAGTTTGGGTTTTAATATCAGGAAACAAGACTTTGAAAACTCGATCAGAGTGTTTATACCTTAAATCATGCAACAGGGAGAAGGTGTGATGCCATAAGAACCTACCATTTTCCACTAAAATTAAATAATTCATTCAGTCAGTGACAGAAGAAGAATCTTAGCAAATGTGATAAAAGTGTAGATATCAGGAGGTGGCCGAGAACGGTCCTGTTCCTGCCTCATTAATGGATCAAAACGCTACAAAAGTGTAGAAATGCCAAGTACGTAGCAGAACACCAGAAAAGAAGAGGTTGTTTTCTCATATGCCATCTTCTAGCTTGAGAGACTACACACTCAAAAGAGAACTTCACAATTACAAGTCACAAGACTATGTGCAGAAACAAAGGTTCTTTATTGATAGCTTTTAACTAAACAGAAACAAATATTGTAGCCTCCATTTTCATGGTGGAAAACTTAAACTTCTCAAGGTTAAGTCAGCCACATCTAACTTAGAATGTTTCGCATGTTATAAATTGTAAATTATATATGTCAGCTCCTTACTCTAAAATTCTTTTTTACCACTACTCTTGGGTATAACAATCTATGAACAGACACCTACTGTAGCCCTTTTACCTGCCAAATGTAAATTAACTCACTTAATCTTTAGAGCAAACCTCTGAGAAATATAGTATTATTATCTCTACTTCGGAGGTGTGGAAATTCAGGTACAGAGAGCCAAATTGCCAAAGGCCATACAGCTAGTAAGTAGCAAAGCTGAGATTCAAACCATGTTTTTGATATGGCCTCTGAGTAACAGGAAAGCAATAACTGAGGGGTGTTTTTGGTGGACGGTTTGGGGACACCTCCAGACCAGTCTTCCCACACCAGCAGGGAGTTTTGAATCCCTAGAGAGGGGGCCTGAGGTGGCTGGGAATTGGCAGATAGTCTCACAAGACACTGGCAGTTGAGCTGACAAAGAGATGATGCTATGAGCCAGGACACCACCGTGGAAGCCCGAGAGGACTGGACTAAATCCGGGCCGGAGACGTAGTCCCCAGGAGAACAGAGAGCCCAGGCAGCTTGGAAAGCAGGCGGTAACACAGCAGAGGTCCGGCGCTGCTGCTCTGGAGGCCCCGCGGTCAGAATTCCAGCGCCGGCCGGCACTCACTCGCTGTGTGATTCTGAGCGATGTGCCTTCCCCGTGCCTCCGTTTCCACACACATAGAGACCACAATACTGCATATGTATGGGATTAAATGACTGGATTTATGTGGAGAGCATAGAATATGGTGAGCGTAAATGCAATTCAAGTGTTGGCTACTTTAATAGGTTGTTAGTTCTGAAAGCAATGCAGAACAACAGTATCAGAATCTGAAATTTATAACACATAGAAATATATTTTAAGCCAGAAGTGACTGAGCTTACTTTGACAAGTTTAAGTTTTCCACAATAAAAAGATGGAGATTCCAAAGTTCAGTACAGTTTAATTGCGGAGAAATAAAGAAACATATTTCTGTACACTATCCACTGTGAAACAGTTCTTGGTTCTTCTGTTTCCACATATCATAGGAGCAGAGCCAACCCAAACTGCCTTTTTTTTCAGACTGTATTTTAAAGGATATTTGTATAGCACGAGGCCTTGGAAGATAGAGAAGATAAAGAAAACAAGCCCGTTTGTTTATTGTCCAGTAAAATGAAGACAGATGGTATTTCTCGCCAGTTCAGGTGTGCTGAAGTGCCCGTTATAAATGACTGCTAGTCCCCAAACTCAGGGCTCCTGTCCTGCTAAGTGCAGGCATCGCCTGCCATTCATTGCGTAGCTCAGTCCAGACTGGGTCACAGGGAACCTCGGCAAATGCAATACTCTGGCTACAGTTATTGTTGTAAATGATGATGGTTCATTGTCTCTGACCTCGGAGTCTTCTGTTTTCTGCCAAAATCATGGCACTGGCAGGCTAACTTGTGACTTTACAAGTAGGACAAAATCTTAGAAAGTCTTCATCTCCTATTTAGTGTATCATCAACAACCTAAACAAATCTAATTATTTAATGTGATTTAATATTGTCAGAAGAATATTAACTTTTTCACTTTTATAAGTTTTCACTATTTTGTTCTCAAGCCATTCAAATACATGTGCTTATTTTATTCTTTACCCATAATAAATCCTTAAAAAAAATACTCATCTATATTTAAGGAGTGATTAAAGGCTTATGCTAGTGACCAGAGCTGTCCAAAAGCAGTGCCTTCTGAAAAAAATGCACAATTTAGAGGCATATTATTACAATACCAAGAACACTGTAGAATAGAGATTTTCCAAGAGTACAAATTCCATTTCTCCATTTGCCACATTCAGAGGAGCTATCACCTCGTGGAATCAGAGTGCATTAACATTTCAAACTCAAGTTCAAGATAGTACGTTGAAGTAAGTAATTACAGCAAATTGTGAATTCAAAACAATTATTCGTTATTTTATTATCTCTGGTTGAAAACAGTTGGGTCACATTTTAAAGATTATTTAAGGAAACAAAACAAAGCAGCTGATGGTTCTTCTAAAATCATGCCATGAGATCACCAAAGCCAACACACAAGACATGTATTCACAACAGCACACGCATCGAAGAAGGGAGTGAACACTCTTCTCTCTAGCTTTACCCCAGCCTGGTCATTCTGGAGCAACCTGTCTCTGCCATCTGCCCATTTGTGAATGACTTGTAGAAACTGACATCTAAAATAACTTGATGGGGATAATTAAAGCTAACCAGTCTTGGCTACTTTCTCAAACATCATAATAAAAGGGTGAAATTATATGCTAGACATAGTTGTTTTCCAAAGTGGGAAACATAAAAATTTAGGGAGATGAATTATAATGTTAGGAGAGCAGTATGTTTGCCGAGTAGACCAATGGATGCGGTGTTCGCTGAGACGCCTGTCCTCCCGCCCTGCTGTTGGGAGGTGCCGCTCCCCTCTGCTTTATTCCTCCTCCACTTTGCCTACGAGCTCATTATCAAATACACTCATCTTGTTTAAATAACACGGTGCTTAACCTCCGTTTGATGTTGGGAATGTAGGGCTGCTGAAATTACAACCAGAAAAATGTGAGAGAGCTTAAGAGAAACAGACAAAGAGGAAAATAGAAAGAAATTTCATGTTGAAACCTCATGACCAAAAAATATTTTCAGTTCAAAGTGCGGCATCTATTTCTGGAAGGAGGAAACCAAACTGACAACAGCTCCTTTAACCCGGTAAAACTGGAGACATGGATAGCTGTTCAGAGGCTGACAATTTATTTTAGGATTTTAGCATAGTTCTGTGTTAATATAGCCCACTGACCACCCACCGATGTCTAATGTCCATCTAAAC